>VZZY01013345.1:65358-181612 GCA_013400335.1 Eurystomus gularis | reverse complement strand
AGAGAAAGAGAAAGAGAAAGAGAAAGAGAAAGAAAGAGAAAGAGAAAGAGAAAGAGAAAGAGAAAGAGAAAGAGAAAGAGAAAGAGAAAGAGAAAGAGAAAGAGAAAGAGAAAGAGAAAGAGAAAGAGAAAGAGAAAGAGAAAGAGAAAGAGAAAGAGAAAGAAAGAAAAAGAGAAAGAAAGGAAAAGAAAAAGAAATAAGGAAAAAGAAGGAAAGAAGGAAATAAAGAAAGAAGAAAGAAAGAAAGAGAAAGAAAGAAAGAAAGAAAAAGAAAGAAAGAAAAAGAAAGAAAGAAAGAAAGAGAAAGAAAGAAGGAAAGAAAGAAAAAAAGAAAGAAAGAAAGAAAAAGAAAGAAAGAAGGAAAGAAAGAAAAAAGAAAGAAAGAAAGAAGTCTTCAAATTATCTTCAGTGGCTGAAAAACAGACATGAGCTGGCTATCAGAATAACATTTATTCGAGAAAGTGAAAAAAAATAAAAAATCCCTTGAGACATCTCCATGGTCTAGAAGCATTTGATCGAAGAGATGGGAGCAAACCACCACCTTGCAAAGATGCCCAGGTGGAAGGGAGACTAACTGAAGCTGAAATAAAATATTGGCACTAGAACAAACATGCACAAATGGGCCATGAATAAATATAAGCTGGAGATGAGAAGAAACTACCCAACCAACAAGAGTCCTGAACTGCCTTCTGCAAAGCATTGATGGGGAGAGAGAGATTAAAGAAAGCAAAGAGTGGGCCCCCAGACAGAATGAGCACTTTGCCTCATTTTTTGATAAGACCAGCACTGCTGCCCATGGGAGCAAGAGCATGAAGCATAATTGAAATGAGGGTATGGAAATTATCACAGCCAGTCTCAAAGCAAAGCTTGATGAGCCCAAGGCTCTGAGATTGGTGGGACTGGGCAAACTCCATCCCAGGGAATCGGCAGGTCAGCTAGCAGAAATTTAAGCATCTCCCAGGGCATGGTGTGGTGTGATTAAACTGGTTATAACTGAACTGAGGCTGGAAACTCAAGGCCGCATGAATGCAGGGAGATCCAAGGGGCTGTTGCTGCTGTGGGCTAGGCAGGAGCTGTTGGCAGGGTTGGAGATGCAGCCCTGGGAAGCTGGCAGGACTCACAGCAGGGTTTTTTTTGCAGTATAGCCAAACCTCTGTTAGACCCTGTAGTCTGCAGAGTGAGAGGTGTCCTCAGCTGTCCCCTGCAGTGTGGCAGAGAGGGAGTCACTCCTCCACCTTTGCTTTCCAAACACTGCCTCTCTTGGCATCATCAGTTGAGAGAGCTGCCATCCACTTGAGGCTCTCTCCTTCTTCTTGTCCTGATTATTATGATCATTACTGTCTCATTTCAAGCTGTAAATCAGAAATATTGTGCCTCGTATTTTTCCTCCCTGGGGAACACATAACTAGGGGTGAGATTGGCTCTGAAGTTCAGTGCTGTTCTGTTGAAAAACTGCCTCAACAAATCGAAACTGTCTCACTTTTTAGAAGAAGTTTTGATTGGAATCAATCTTTCTTTTTTTTATGAGCATAAAAAGGGAGTAGTTAAAAGTAAGATTTATTCCAAATTCATCTTATCAGCTCTGAGACATTCAATTTTGTAATCAATTCCCACAGGGGCTCCACCAAGAAGCCCATATTCAGAATCAATCTTGTATTTCATTAGGTTATTTCTGGTGTTAAAAAATAAGATTGATTCTTACTTTATGTTATAGTGCTACAGCAATTTATTTTTTAATGATATGAGGTAAGAATCAATCTCTGGCTTCTTCTTCCTTTTTTCCTTTTTTTTTTTTTTCTTTTCCCTGCTTTTCCTGCATTGGTTTCATTAGAGCCAAGAGAATTTAGCAGGTTCTGAAGGTTTTTCATATTATTCTTGTGCAAATTTAGACCCTATTGGTGCCAGTCTGATGCTTAAAGGATCTGCAGAGCACCAAGAGGCCTGATGAAAGGCACAATCTGTACTATCCTGGGATTTTGGTAGCACACTCCAGAAAACTGCTGGAAACATCATTTCCCACTACCACAAAGCCATTCATGAGAGAATGCAAAGGGCAGATATTGCACTTGTTTTGCAGTGGTGTGAAGTCTCCAGGTTTCAGACTCCTGAGTCCCAGCAGGACATCACCCTGTGGGTAGAGTTTTGCTGGGACCTACAAATGTCCCCTTCTTAGCTCATGTCCATTTTAGCAGACAGGACATATTGACCACCTGACTGCCTTCCTGCCTATGAGCTGTTCTCCAGCCCCTGCCAGCTGGTATCCTGACGTCCCCGAATTCCCACATCACATCCAGCACCCTCAGGAGTAGGTTTCTTACATTCTTCCCTGAGGGAGTCCCCTGCTGCTGTCCAGGAGTGAATGAGCCTCTGAGATTCCCATCCAGGCAGCACACAGTGAGGACAGAGAGAAGTGGCTGCTAACATCCTGACCTCCTGCACCAGGAGGTAGAGGAAAAACTCATCTTCACTTGCTCTCTGCCTGCATCTTATGTGCATCCTAAGCAGCGAAGTACATCTCAGCCCATTCTAATGCTCATGTGACGCTGCTGTTGTCTTCAGTGAGAGCAGTTGGGAGAGGTCTTCTGACTGGCACAGACCTTCAGCAGGGCTCTGCCACCCACCTTACATCTCAGGCAGCATCTTTTGTGGGAGTTTGAGTGCCACCTGCTCATTGCACTCCACACTTTGCCCAATGACACTGGTGGTTAGCCATTCCCATAATCACAATGACAATGGTTATCCATGGCTAAATTAATCCTTAACAGTTTCTAATGGGTTGTGATTCGTCACAAGTGATTCATAAGTTACTCAAACAAGCACAGGTTCTTTTCACAGGTAGCTGGGAAATTATCTTGCTTGTGACACTAGGACTTGCATGTCACTGTGCTGGCATTTGCCTGGCTATTCCAAGATATTTTGGTTCAGGTAGTGGGACTGTGTTTAGAAAAAAACCACAAATTTCCAGCAATGAGGGGAATGAACCACTGGACTAACTAACCCAGGAGGTAGCTCATGAATCAAAACTCAAGCAAATTGACCTCATGGAATCTAGCTGGCCCTGGTGGATTGAGGCACTGAGGGCAACCAACCTTCACCCTCCTGGGGTGAAGAATCTGTCTCTGTGTTATGCAGATATGATTGACAGAGAGAAAAGGCTGGGCTCTCTCCCTCGCTGTGTGGGAGTTACTGGGGCAAGGTCTCTAAATTTTGCTGATGGTGGTGGGATCCTAGCTGCCCTTTAATGTACCACTGGCCAGCTGGCCTTGGGAGAATTGACATTCCCCAGGACTCAGTCCTCTGCTTGCAACCTGTCCACCCCAGATGGTACAGGGTTTGGAGGAGAAGCCGAACAGCCAGAGTAGGAAACCTTTTCCTGCCCCAACACCACTGGAGTCCTCTGAAGTCCCTGCCAGGACTCTCATTAATGAGATGTGACCCAAATCTTAGCATCCAGAAGAAATGTAAGGTTGTCTCAAGGTTTATCTTATACCCAGCAATAGAACAGCTCCCATTCTTCAAGCCCAGGTCCTCACCCCCAACTAGGCAGGTGAAGTCTCTGGGGCTGGTGAAGGGCTGAGCTCTTTTTCCTTCAAGCAGATGGCTGGGAAGCAGCAGAGTTTACTGAGACCTTTCCCCCTTCTCTCTCTGGGGCAGGGGTCCTCAAACTTTTTAAACAGGGGGCCGGTTCACTGTCCCTCAGACACTGTCAGGGGCCGGACTACAGTTTGGAAAAAAATGAACTAATTCCTATGCACACTGCACATATTTTATTTGTAGTAGTGCACAAAAAAACAGGAAAAAGAATGCCGTATCCAGCCCGTGGGCCGTAGTTTGAGGACCCCTGCTCTGGGGTAACCTACCTGCAAGCAGCTCATGAAGCAGGCACAGACTTCCAACACGCTGAGCTCCATCGCTTTGCTGCACTGGGAAGGATGGAGGTTAAAGATTGGAAGCATTTCTTTCCCATGGGGAGAATGCTGCCAGATTTCATCACACACCCTTGGGACTTGTGAAATAGCATGGCAGGACTGTGGGATGCAGGGAAAACCAGCAGCAGGAGCCTCCTGCAAATTGTATACCCAAGATGCACAGCTTGAGGGGTTTGTATGAACCAGAGATCCCTCCAGGCTCACTCACATTTTGTGTCCTTGTGCACGTCGTGGGTGCAAATCTCCAATCTTCTCTCTCTCTATCTGCCTGCTACTCTTGCTGTCTCCTCATGTGTGTCTCTTGCTTGTCACTATCTTTGTCACTATGTACATATCTGTCTGTCTGTGGCTCTGTTAGTCTTCAAAGACCCTGAGTTCATTTGATTTCATTATCATTTCCCATCTCTTGAGCTGTATCTCTTTGTTTTTTCCCCTTTTCTCATTATAATTTACATGCGGCCTGGGTACATGCTGGAAATGAAATGTGAATTTGATAAAGCTGCCACGGCTCTCACTCCCAGCCATGGCCTGAAAGCCCTGAACCCCTTAGAGAAAAGCAGGCTCTTTTTTTTTTTTTTTTTCTGTAAAGGGGGAAAAAAATGGATTTTTCTTCCATTGCACTGGCACAGAATGAAATTCTTCCAGAAATTACCAGGAGATAATGACCTGAAATTAAACAATCCTATCTCTCTCTCTAACTATAGGACTCGTTATTTTTTTCAAACTATCGAATACCAAGCGAATAATAATCAGGCAGGCATTAGGCATTCACAGTCAAGCTACCTGGGACATGAAAGTACATACACATGGCAGAGCTCCTTTTATTGTTTGTTATTAACAGCAAACCGTCAAGATACACAGAGTTATATGCAAATGAAGAAAGACATTAACCTTGTGCCCAGCAATGCATTGCTAAATCAGCTATAGATACCATTGTTGCCTTGCTCATGGAAACATCTGACTGATGGAGAGCCCACCCTACACCAAGCGGGCAAAGGAACGAACTTCTCAGCAGAGGAACTCAGCACCAAACATACCTCACCTCATGCTCATCTCTGCTGTCCACATTTACTGCAGTGCAAATGCTTGTGGTCATATTCTCACTTCACAATGCAGTGCCTGGAAGATGTGGATGTAAAGAAGGAGTTTGAAGGAGGATGGAGATCAGGTCAGGTCCTGGTGCATTGCACGGAAATTTTCAGGACATCCCAGATCCAGACATTCCTGCAGTCAAACACACCCTTTTTTTCCTGCTCTCCTGATAGCCCAGGGAACAGTTGCAGGTCTCTGCCATGGCTGTGGAGATGGCATGCTGTGTCTGAGCAGCCTGGCAGAGCCAGAGCCAGCACATCACTTCCTGCTGCACCAATCTCACTCAAATTACCCAGGAGATCTCAGAAAAAAATGTAATTGAGCTGCTCTGATTTAGACACAGCTTGATGTACAAGGAGAAGGGAAGAAATCCAGGAGGAGGAAGCATGAATCCTAAAACTGGCAAGAGGTAAAAAGAGGTGAGGAGATGTCTGAGACTGAGCATGCTGCACCCCGGGGTGTTAAATACCCCATGCACGACCTCTACAGAAGGCTCACAAAGATGAAACACAGGGACGTAGGCAGACAGACTCCTGCAGCAAGAGCAGTATGTATGCAGGGGGAGCTTGGGACTTGCAGGAGCTGCCTGCACTTCTTGGCAATCTGCAAAGGGCATTTTGAAAACAGGTACTCAATAACAGATAAAGTAGAGTGCAGGGATATATCTTGTTGAGAGGGAGCATTCCCCACCATGGCTCATCCAAGAGGTACCTGGAGAAGATGATAAGGCTGTGGATGGTCTGCTGCAAATTGCATGTGGCAATGACTGCCACCACCCTACCATCCACACAAGGTTGTACAGCTCACTCAAATGGACCCCAATGTGGGAGCAAGCTGGGATTGCTGCCTTGGACCATCACTTACTGTCTGTCCTCACCCAGTAGCTGGGGTGTCTCCTTCACCTATGACTTGTGTTGAGCTGAAGTTCAAAAGACAGGAATGGACCAGGGAGCTGGGGAAATTGTAGGGGTTGGAAAGGACCTCTGGAGATTATCTAGTCCAACTTCCCTTACCAACGTAGGTTCACCTAGAGCAGGTTACACAGGAATGTGTCCAGGCAGGTTTTCAAAGTCTCCAGAGAAGGAGACTCCACAACCTCTCTAGGCAGCCTGTTCCAGGGCTCTGCCACTCACAGTAAAGAATTTTATCCTTATGCTTAGCTGGAATTTCCTGTGTTCCTGTTTGTGGCCATTGCCCATTGTCCTATCATTGGGCACCACTGAAAAGAAACTGGCCCCATCCTCTTGACACCCATCCCTTAGATATTGATCAGCATTGATAAGATCTCCTCTCAGTCTTCTCCAGGCTAAACAACCCCAGGTTTCTCAGCCTTTCCTCATAAGGGAGGTGATTCAGTCCCCTCATAATCTTTGTAGCCCTCAACTGCACTCTTTCCAGTAGTTCCTTGTCTCTCTTGAACTGGGGAGCCCAGAACCGGACACAGTACTCCAGATGTGGTCTCACTAGGTCAGACTACAGAGGGAGGGCAACCCCCCAGCTTGCTGGTCACACTCTTCTTAATGCACCCCAGAAGAAGACCATTATGAAGACTGTTATGTTCCATATTCCTGAAAAGGCTTTTACACCAGAAACCTGGATTCATCTCACATAGATTCCTTTTCCTTCAAAATTACTTCTAAAAAGATATTTTAAAAAAAAATTGTTGAAACATCCTCCTTCAATACCTGCATGACACAGGACCTTTTCTTTGCTTGAAAATACCTTCAATGTATAATACATGTCAATTTATACTCATGACTGCATTCAAAATTAAAAGGGAAATCACATCAAATACTCCCTAATTCACCAAACAGCATGATGTATTTTCGAGTGAGGGGGATTGGTGGATGGGTTTTCAGTTCCCAGGAGCAGCTCTTTCTCCTGAGGTGGGACTGGAAGATGTTTTAGCATGTCAGTAAGTCCCCCTGGCCCAGGCAGGACACATGGATGAACCCCAGTGGCTTTCTGCAGAGCTGGCCACAGACCCATGTAGGCAGGCAGGGGCTCTGCCTCTCTAACCTGAGCTGGAAATCCTCCAGAAGAGTTAACAAGATAACAGGGAATGGTGAAGCTGTGCCTATGATTTATTTAAGCTTTCAAAAGGCTTTTGATAAAGTCCCTTATAGGAGGCTATTAAGGAAACTTGGTAACCGCAGGATGAGAAGAAAAGCCAAGGCGTGGATTAAAACCGAGATAAGAGGGGGATGGAAGGGAAAGAGCAAACAGCCAATTCTTAGCAGACAGAAAGGTTAATAGTGTAGACCCCCAAGGTCACCCAAGGCCCTCAGTGGTTGAATATATTTATTAACATAAGCACAGAGGGGAAGGGAACAGTGTGGCTGTAGAGCTTGCTGGGGACTACTGCAGCAAGTCCCAGTGAAGGCAGATGGGTGTGAGATGCAACAGGAGTCCTGTGGCAACGTGGTAGGAGGCAAGTAGTGAGTGATGCTACACACCTGGGGCTGTGATCAGGGCTGGCATGGGAGCTGGGGCACCCCAGTAGGTTGTATCTGCTTGGGGGGTGTGTGGAAGAGTTGTGAAAGGCAGTGCCTGAGGCTCAGCCAGAAGAGCCAGGGTGGAGTGAGCCAGCTCACATTCATCACAGAGGCACAATGATGGTAACAACACCAAAACAGCAAATACATTTGTTCTCTTTACATAGAACCATAGAATTCTTTGCATTGGAAGAGACCTTTAAAAGTCATGTAGTCCAACCCCTTAGCAATGAGAAGTATTACTTTAACTAGATCAGGTTGTTCAGAGCCCTGTCCAACGTGACCTGGAATGGTTCCAGGGATGGGGCATCTCCCATCGCGCTGGTCAGCCTGTGCCACTGTTTCACCACCCTCATTGTAAAAAATGTCTTATTTATATCAAGTCTGGGTACGCCCTCTTTTAGCTTAAAATCATCACCCCTTGTCCTGTCACAAGAGGCCCTGCTAAAAAGATTGTCCCCATTTGTCTTGTAGGCCCCCTTTAAGTACTGGAAGGCCGTGATAATGTATCCCTGAAACCTTCCTTCCTCCAGGCTGAACAACCCCAACCCTTTCAGCTTTTCTTCATAGGTGAAGTGCTCCAGCCCTCTGACAGTTTTTGTGGCCCTCCTCTGCACCCGCTGGAGCAGGTCCATGCCCTTCTTGTGCTGAGGGCTCCACAGCTGGACACAGCACTGCAGGTGGGGTCTCGGCAGAGCAGAGACTCTGTGAGATCATCAACATTGATGGGACTGTTTTACACCAGCTGAAGAA
The DNA here is from genome assembly GCA_013400335.1 of Eurystomus gularis. Lineage (NCBI taxonomy): Eukaryota > Metazoa > Chordata > Aves > Coraciiformes > Coraciidae > Eurystomus > Eurystomus gularis. The sequence continues at coordinate 173,343 of VZZY01013345.1, read as the reverse complement.
ATGCCCAAAGGCTGTATTTCAAAGACCCAGTGATATCCTCCAAAACAGTGGCATTTGTCACTTTTCATACTGGAGACAAGGGTGGCATATCCTTCTCCCCAGCGAGGCAGGACTGTGGCCCTCTGGTCTCAAGTGTCATGCAAAAGCCAAGTTCATGAATTTAAATATTAATCTAAGGGATGAACAGGGTCCAAAGAAGAGGTCTGAAAAAACTACCTGATGGGCATAAAAAGAAATATTGGCTATTGACTCAGTGAATATTATCCATCCTGTGCAAACAACCCTGTAGAGCAAACAGTCTGTGGGCACCTGATTAAACAGTGTTTATGATAACTAGTTGAAAATGACTTTTTAATTACTTTGGTGTGAGGGAATGCAGATTTGTGTAAGAAGGCTTTTTATGTTGTTTTTTGTTGTTGTTTTTTTCCTTGGCACAACCAGCTTAAAAAACTACCTAACTTGAGAAATGGCTGCAAAGAAGAGTTTAGAAGTCGGGAGAAAGCTTTGGGTCTTTCTTGAGAGAAAAAGAAAAGATTACATTCTCAATTCTCGTCATTTTTCCTTAGAAAAGTAAAATTTAGAAAATTGGTGAAAACTTTCAGTGCCAAAGCCTCGGAGAGAAATTATCTCAAATCCATGTAGAGATGAGCTGTATAGGGAGGACTTAGATCTCAACAGTAATCTCAGTCACTGTGTTTCCTAATTATGTACTCCATGTTTTGAACATCCGCACCCTTTTAATGGATTTTCCTAGGTTGATTATACCATTATTTCACCGTACATGTATAAAACTAGCTGTTCAAAGTCAACTGTAAATGAAAATTGCAGCTGTTAAATCACTGGGGTGGCTAACTTGCTGGCTGCAAAACAAATCCAGCACCCACTAATTGGCCTGTAAACAAGGATGGCGGTGAAATGCTGAGACACGTCTCTGGCATCCATTGGGCACCATCGAACAGCAAGCTGAGCATCAGGAAAGCAAAAGTCACTTGAAAGATCCTCTGACTATCAAGGTCAGTAAAGTGCCCAGGTTGATGTGCTGTGGCCCAGGGGGACAATCCTGGAGGCCGAGCTGTGTGCACACTTTCTCTCTTCTCCTCTCCCAGGTCACTCACTGCTTGCAACTTTAATTATTCATTAAGAAAAACAAGCAAACCCATCTCCCTGCCCAAGGTGACTCCAGAGGGCAGAAGGAGGCTGGGACAGCCCTTCTTGCCTGCTCTGCTGGCAGAGGGAAGAGGACTTACACCTGACCCATGCCCATACCACTGCTGATAGCAATTACACAATAAAATCAGGTATATGAGCAAAAATAATCCAAGGCATGAACTTTTCAGCTCTACTGTTAGCTAGCTTAAGATGAGATAGTCTGAGGCTTTTCAGCCTTCCTGGATCCTTTTATTTCTCTTTGTTTTTGACTTCTTCATACTCATCCTCTTTAAAGACGGAGAGGAAAATAAGATGCTAACAAAACATTCTTCAGCTGTATTTGCCACCTTGTGGATGTCGCCGTGTTTTGCAGAGATCCCTCCATGGTGGCAGACAGCAGTAAGAGGCAGGCTGTGTTTGCTGGGACTTCCACAGTTTTGCCACCAGTACCCACAGCCGCCCCTCACCTCTCAATGCACAGGCATCACCAAGAACATGAAGCTTGAGCAGATACTGTCATTTTAGATTCCCACAACAGCCTGGGATTCATGGGCTGCCAGGGCAGGCCATCAAATGGATTGCCTCAGGATGCATCTCCTCCCTTGGAGCATGCTCAAATAGTTGTTTTTCTTTCTGAATCAGAATAAGGTCACAGTCTGCCACTGAGCAGAGTTATCATCCTCCACCAGCAAGCTTTATGTTAGGTGGAAACCAGTGTTGCAGCTTTGTTGAGTTCTACCTCTGGAACTTATGATGGCAGCCCCCAAGAAACCTGTTTAGAGACCAGGAGGTCTTTGTCACAAAATCACAGAATGGTAGGGGTTGGAAGGGACCTCTGAAGATCACAGAATCACAGAATCATAGAATGTTAGATGTTGGAAGAGACTTCGAAAGATCCTCTAGTCCAACTCCCCTGCTAGAGCAGGATCATCTAGAGTAGATCACACAGGAACATATCCAGACAGGTTTTTAATGTCTCCAGAGACAGAGATTCCACAGCCTCTCTGGACAGCCTGTGCTCCATCACCCTCACCATCATACCCTAGTAAAGAAGTATTTCCTTATGTGTAGGTTGAACCTCCTGTTTACCTGTTTGTGGCCATTGCCACTTGTCCTGTCACTGGCCACTGCTGGGAAGAGTCTGGCCCCATCCTTCTAACACCTGCCCTTGAGATAGTTATAAGCTTGATGGGATCCCCGCTCAGCCTCCCCTTCTCCAAGCTAAACAGGGCCAGCTCCCTCACCCTTTCCTCATATGATAGATGCTGCTATCCCCTAATCATCTTGGTGGCCATGTGCTGGACTCTTTCTGGCAGTTCCTTTTCCTTCTTGAACTGGGGAGCCCAGCACTGCACACAATAGTCCAGATTAGGCCTCAGCAGGGCAGAGTGGAGTGAGAGGAGAACCTCCCTTGACCTGCTGGCCACACTCTTCTTAATGCATCCCAGGATGCCATTGGCCTTCTTGGCCATGAGGGCATGTTGTTGGCTCATGGTCAGCCTGCTGTCCACCAGAACTTCCAGGTCATTTTCCCCAGAGCTGCTTTCCAATAGGTCAGCCCCATGCCCTCAGAGTCCAGTGAGCAGTCCCTCCAGCCTCCCTCCAGCTGGAGAGGCAAAGCCAAAGGCAAAGCCATGCAGCTGGGATAAAAGCAGGTAACAGTGATTGCAGCTCTCTTAGCTAATCCTGGAAGGACTTTTCGTTGACATTGTGTAACTGGGGAACTGGAGAGCACCATGAAGGGTTTTTTGTGCTGTTCCCTGGTTTGAGGTAGAAGCAGCTGTAGTGAAACTAAGCACATGCTTCTCTTGCCATCCTTACAGACCTCAGGCAATAGAGCCTTAACTCTGCACAAAGGTTTTTTATTTATGCCTCATCAAAATCTTCCTTGCTGGCATAGGCAAGTATTAGACAAAGATTTAAAAGGAAGCAAAAAAATTACATTTGCCAAAAAACTGTCTTTTTAAACTTGTCTGCCTTGAGCTTCTCAAGCTTGCTGTAACACCTCTTCAGTGCTGAACATGTATCTCAGCTCACTGGCAAAGGAACACACACCAGGAATATTGATAATAAAGTTTGGGACATAACTTGTTCAAGAACAGTACTAGATACTGGTGCTGCTTTGAGGTCTCATGGATGGGGTGCCAGAGCGGTGGTAAATGAAGGGGGAATGAGCTCTGTAGCGAGACACAGGTCTTGTGTCACACTAAGGTGATTTGGCTGATGATACCTCCTTCAGGCATCACCTTTGGTGTCTCATCACCAGGTTCATGAGAGCTGATGTGAAGGGGTGTGCATACATCAGGTGAAGGGGAAATGAATTTCAGTTCAGCTGCAAGTTTGAAAGGGAATTTGATCTAGAGGAGTCTCACTGGCACTGGCATGGGTTTAAAACACAAATTCAAAAAGAACGTTACTTGCTTCATCAGGTTTTTGCATCACTCAGCAAGGTAGCGGTCTTGTTTAACATATTTATTAATGATTGGGAAGGAGAGGTAAACAGCTTGTTAATTACATTCTCCTGCCTCAGTTGGGAGGCATTGTGAATGCCAGCGCAGATTGGGTAATAATAGAAAGAGGCACCAGAGATGTTAGAAAGACAGGAAGGAAAGAAAATTAAATCCCTCTTGAGCTCAGGCAAATTGCAAAAGAATACAGGACTGGGGTTTTCAGCAGAACAGTGAGCCATTCTGGGAGAAGGCAAGTGGCCAGCCAGGAAGAGAGTGATTTTGGAGTAGTCAAACATGTTAAGGTACTCTTAGGAGGGGTGGCACTGGAGAGAACTGAGCGAGAAAGTGGGAAATGATCCTCCCCTGTCTCCATGCCTGCATGCTCAGGCTGCCATGCTCCTCGCTGTACTATCACAGCGGCAATGATGAACTGATGCTGTCTCAAGGAAGAGTTACAAATATGATCAGAGGCCCTGGGGAGGGGGGAACATTTCACTAGGAAAGATTAGAAGTGCTTACATACGTCAAGCTCAGTTAAATGATGTGCAGGGGAGGTGGGATAACAGCTGACAAATATTTGAAGGGCATAAATCTAGCAGTGACAGTGGGCTATAAATACAAGATAGGCGTTCTTGTGGGGTGCAGATGTCATTATGAGTATACCTAACATCTGCCACATTGTGGGTTGGGGAAGCAGAGGTGCCTGCACTGCTGCTCCTCAGCACCAGGATTTGAGATCCTGAGGGGAAGGGTGGAAGGTGAAATAGCCAGGTCTTATCACTATGCCTTAACACTCTTAGGCAAGAGCACAGCCCACTGCTGCAAGAACAGTGAGCAAGGGGGGCCCTAGCCTGTTCATTATCAGAGACTGAACTATCTGCTTGTAAAGTAATGAGGAGTGGGAAAAGTTTCTGAGTCCCTTTTGGCTGCTGGGAGATTGTAAGGGAGCTGAAAGATGGGAGAGGTGCCCTGGATGGTCTCAGTAGGCTGGGACCTCTGACATGGGTAAGCCCTAATGTGGCTCTGGTGCCTCAAGGAACTGAGATTATGAATATCTGCATGGTCTGCAGACCTTGCATGACTGCAAACACAGGCAGAATCAAGAAAACAGCTGCCCAGCCCTGGCTGGTGCCTCCCTCCCTGTCAAATATAGGCTTTTAATGTTGGGGTTAAAAAATGCAGTCTGGGGATGAAGGAAAACTCTGACATAGGGACTGATGTGTGAGTAAAGATCTGTGCAAAACTGCAAATACTGTGTTTTGTCAAAGAGAGTGGAATGTAGTGGGGAAACATGAACATGCCTGTCATTTGGGACTGGGGTTATATGTCATCAATATCTGTCCACAGCCTCAACTGGCCCTTAGGTCTTTCTGCTTTGACAAAGGTTGCTCGGAAAGCTCCTCAGGATTGACAGCGGGGATGTTGCAGATCCATTTATGGATTCACTGTAAAAAAATGCTCTTGTCTGTAGTCTGTCAACCAGCATAGGTAGAGGAGGGCTCTGGAGTTTGGACTGCAGCAAAGCGAACAGAGCTTCATCTTGGCTGTGTTAGGGAATCACTGCCTTGGTGAAGCAATGATATAAAAAAAGAAGTAACTAGAATGAAAATCCCGTGTCTTGAGCCCTGGGAGTAGCTCACTGACATCTTGAGACCACCTAACTTGTCTGGTGCAGGTCAGAAGTGATGGGTCTACCAGAGGATCTCCAATGCTACCTTCCTTACCCTCCTCTGGTCAGGATTTTCCCTCCATTGCAGGAGTTTCCTAAATAAAGCAGGGGAGGTCACTTGTCCAAGAGCCTTTTAAAGAAAGATAAGCTTAAGCAGGTGCCTTGCAGAGAACATTCCAGTTCCAGCTCCAGAGAAATGGACCAGCAAATCTGATTTTTTTTTTTCCCATACTAAAAATGCTAAATGGCTTCTTTTTTTGATGCATGAAACAGTAGCCTTCCTTGCACCCTGCAGGGTTCTTAGGCTCTCCTCGTACTGTCTTTTGAACAACTCATCTGCCACTTCAGACTGCATCTGACTGCAGGATCCTCTCAAAAAAACAGACTCTCTGTGCACTGATAACTGAGAAGTATCCTTTCAGACTTAAGTTCCTCTTCTGCCACTTCTCCTAAATACAGCACTTAGAGCTTTTATGGTGCTTTTCATTTTCAAAGTGCTTTACAAACATTAATAATACAACACACATGAACTCGATCACCACAGTAATACCCTAATCCTTTCTCTTATCTCATCTTTGGGCTCAGAACTTCCAGCCCAACAGAAGCCCACAAGCTCTAGAGTTCTCTGAGAAATAAACACCATTAAAAATAGCCTCTGTTTTTTTTCTTTTTCCTCTTTTAAAAGCATCTCTCTCTAAGCCTTCATGCCAATAATCCACTAATCCTGTCAGATGCAGGGTTATGAACCGTGTATGGTAATAGGCTTGAGGAGTACTGCATTTCTGGATTAGAGGTCTCTAGACTACATTTGCAGCAGCTTTACAGAGGGACTCCACACAAGGACCACAGCCTTATGATCCTGAGGCTCACTGTAGTCACTGGATTTTCCATCCTTGAAGCTAAACCTAGCTCTAGCAGGAGCCTGGAGCCTAAGAGCCAGCAAGCCCTTGTTTGTCAGCCCCAAGTGGTGTGACTTGTCCTTGTGCCTCTCACATAAAATAGAGAGGATGTGCTCCCTAATCCTGCTGCCTGCTCTGTGTGTGCCATACAGAGCAGGCAGTGGCACAGTGAGCAAGGCTGATCCAATACAAAGTGATCCCATCATATATTATGAAAAAAATTAAATTGGAGGTGATTTGTCCAAATGTGCTAGGCTTCAAACTGCAGCATGTTGGTGGCTGTTTCATGAACACCTTGAAGACCCCAGTAGCATTGCTGGGAACCTCCAGGAGCTGAGAGGAACATATCTCAGTTACTTCATTCATCCCAAGGTACATTGACACTGAGTCAAAACCAGCAGCCATGCAGTTGTGTGTTGCAGTAGGGTTTCACTCTTGTTCCTTTATGGCAGGGTCTTGGCTTGTATTCCCTATGACAACTCTTCACAGAATCACAGAATGTTAGGGGTTGGAAGGCATCTTGAAAGATCACCAATTCCAACCCCCCTGCCAGAGCAGGATCACCTAGACTAGGTCACACAGAAACACATCCAAGTGGATCTTGAATGTCTCCAGAGAAGGAGACTCCATAAATACTCTGGGCAACTTCTTCCAGTGCTCTGTCACCCTCAGAGTGAAAAAGTTTTTCCTTATGTTTATGTGGAACCTTCTATACTCCAGCTTCCTCCCATTGCCCCTTGTCCTATCATTGGACATCACACAGAAGTGCCTGGCTCCATCCTCCTGACACTCACCCTTTACATATTTATAAACATTAATGAGGTCACCCCTCAGTGTCCTCCAAGCTAAAAAGACCCAGCTCCCTCAGCCTTCCCTCATAAGGGANACACTGCTTTCCAACAGGTCAGTCCCCAACCTATACTGGTACCTGATGTTGTTCTTCCCTAGATGCAAGACTCTACACTTGGCCTTGCGGTATTTCATTAAATTGCTCCCTGCCCAACTCTCCAGCCTGCTGAGGTCTCACTGAATAGCAGCACAGCCCTCAGATGTGTCAGCCACTCCTCCCAGCTTTGCGTTGTCAGCAAATTTGCTGACAGTGCACTCTGTTCTCTCATCCAAGTCATTGATGAATATATTGAATAGTACCTGTCCTGGTACCAACACTTGAGGGACTCCACTAGATACAGGACTCCAACTAGATACTGCACCATTGACCAGAATTTTCTGACTTCTTTTCTTCAACCAGTTCACTATCCACCTCACTACCTGATCATCCAGACCACACTTACCCAGTTTATCTGCAAGGATGCTGTGGGAGACTGTATTAAATGCTTTACTGAAGTTAAGACAAACCACATCCCCTGCTCTGCCATCATCTATCCACCTGGTTATGTCCTCATAAAAGGACAGGTTGGTCAAACATGACTTTCCCTTGGTAAAACCATGTTGACTGCTCCTAATGGTCCTTTTATCCTTGATATGTCTAGAGACAGCACCAAGCATAAGTTGTTCCATCACTTTTCTAAGGTTGGAGGTGAGGCTGACCGGTCTATAGTTACTCAGGTCCTCCTTCTTGCCCTTTCTGAAGACTGGAGTGACACTTGCTTTCCTCCAGTCCTCAGGTACCTCTCCTGTTCCTTACGACTTACCAAAGATGATGGAGAGTGGTCTACCAATGACCTCTACCAGCTCCCTCAGCACCCATGGGTGCATCCCATCACAAGACACGGACTTATGGATGTCCAGATTGCTTAACTGGTCCCTAACCCAGTCTTCATCTTCCTGTTGCTCTGGATGCTGTATGGATACACATTGAATGATTACATCTTAAATCCACAAAACAAACAGCAGAACTGCCAGCCACGGTTTTCGGGTAAGACGTGACAAGACTGAGGAGTCAGTCTTGAAGTGTCTCTCCTCTGATTACATTGGGTTTATGGCCTTTGTGACTCTTCCAGCAACAAAACCAGGTCACTGCTAAGTGCTTTGAAGAAGCTGTGGGTCAAATAAGGAGATCTGTGGCAAGAACATGGCTTGATACCAGCTCAGCACTGGTCCAGTGCCCCCACCACAAAGCTATCCTTTTCTGGGTCATGCGTTGCTTTCAGCTTTTTGTGGTTGGCGATGATCTTTGCAGAGACCTCTACAGCATCTGTCTCTAATGCTTGTCTGCACATTTTTTTTCTCTTTGCCCCCACTAAGATTTTACCAACCTTAAAACAATTTCCATTTCTTCCCTTGATTTTGTATTCAGATTTAGCAACTTACATCTCAAATTTATGCTTAATAATTCTCCTTATCAAGCCATCAAGTAATTTTCCTCCCTCAAATTACTGCCTCCCCCACTCTTTTTGCAACTCCTCCTCCTCTTTCTCCATCTTTCTTTTGTATCTGGCAATATTTCAGACTCCTTCTGTAATTTGCTTGACTGTGTAATTGATCAGAATAACTCAGTTTTACTACAATTTGCTTGAAATCCCTTTGTTAGCAATTAGAACACTTTGTTTAAAGACAAATAAGATTTAATGAGACTCTCTCTTCCTTGGCAGCCTCCCAGTCTGGTCTTTCCATGCCTCCTTGCGGCTGTCTGCTCCCTGCTACCCTACTCAACAGCTGGCAACAAATCCCCAGTCCCTTCTCTCTGGGATTCTGCCCTCTGCCTCTCACTCTGCTGCCTCCACTGCTGCCTGGTCCACCTTCCTCACTATTTTGCCAAGGTTTGTTATATTGGCATGGAGCACATGGGGTACCTTCCCTCCTTTCACTGCTCTCTCCCTGGAGGTGCTCAGGCTTTCACTGCAGGAGCAAATAGATCTGAGTCAGCCATCAGGGCACTGAAGCGGTTTTGGACCATGTGAGGAACAGCCTCTTGCCTAGTGGGCAAAAAAGCTGCTACTTATAAGAGAGCATGTCGGATCATGAAAGGGATGCAGAAGTGGGTAGGTGGTGCGCACGCTTCTGAATTTAAAGACTCATTCATAGATACGTACAATAACTGTGCCTTGATTGTGTCTTCGGTACCTTTTCCTGAATGCCTTCAGCATCCTCAGCATACTGAAAACCATCCTCATGTGATAAATCCCAGAGATTAGCTGTAATCTTCATTGGGAAATGTCTCCCCAGCTGTCTGGACTACTGCAGCCTGGATGCTGTCAAAGCCCAAGGCCTCTATGTGGCTCCCCTGGCTCACACAGCAATCTCTTTTGTCTGTGGCTGGCTCTGAAGGTGACAGACAGCTGCAATCTGTTTACTATCAGGAGGTCTGTTCCTTCACCCTACTCAATGTGGGGAGTAGGGGAACAACTGTTGATGTAGGACCCGGGTTTTTGTCTACGACTCTTGCTGTGGCCTTAGCTTCACTTGGCCCTCGTTTTCCTATAGAGTAGATTAGGTGGACATGGAGTTGTATATGCAATGGGTACCAGTTGGCGGGTAGTACATACTATGTAAGGTAGATGAAGCAATGACAAGGATGCAGGACTTAGGTCAAGATAATCTGTGCAGTGTCTCCTGATTTGTGTTTAATACTCTTCCTTTTCTCTAGGCTCCTCTGCAAAATCCTGCTGCCCTTAAGGAGAGCCCCATCTTCCTGATTCACATGCTGAGTCCCTGTGTCATGGCAGGTGGCAGAGCATGGCAGGTTCCACCACAAGAGCTAGGATGGAAGCTTCTGTCCAGGGAGATCTCCCCCATTGCATGGTTGCCTTCTCCTGGCATGGCTGGCCAGCCAGAGGCAGTCAGGTTGCATGTTGCATCTCACATGTGGGGACCCAGCACTGGAGAGAGTCTTCCTTGCTGTACTGATGATGCCTGAGATCCTGACCAGCCAAGAGGCACCACCTGCAAAATGAGACCTCCTGGGCTGGCAGTACATCATTAACCTGCACCAAGACCAGTATCTTGAGCAAGATGGTAGTAAGCTAAGTGGTGTCAAGAGCAGAGCAAAACTGTCTCCTCTACTCTGGAAAAGCCTCATCAGAAGCATCATATTCAGTCTCTGCCTTACCTCAGGAAACTGCATATGCATCTGTCTGGGAGGACACAGTCATGCAGGCTCCAGAACAGTGGCTATTTCTCCCAGGGGATTTTGGATCTAGCAACATATTTTCTATAGGGCGATGCTTTGTGTGCTGGCTGGGGGTAGCTGGAGGGACGGGCTCATCCAGACACACTCCTTTCTGCCTGAGCTGGTAGCAGTGTCCATCAAAGCAATAGAGGAAATCCAATGCGGTTAACGTGGTGTGTCATGGAATATCAAAACATGCCACAGGATTTCTGGCCAAAATGTCAAGTAGGGTCTCGGGAAAATATCTGACACCAGAATTACCCTCTGCCAAAGCTCAGTGGAATTGCACTGCGGCTGGACAGTAAGAGCCTGTTATTTGCAATCAACTCAGAACTGCTCTGTTAGCACTGGGATTTGGGCCGGTGAGCTCTTTCCAAGTATGTTTCATAAACCTAGGTTTAGCTTCTTGCTCTGAGAGCATTTTCTGCAGAGCAGTTTGAATCCTGTGGCCGGCCCCATGCCCTTTGGCACTGCATATTTTGGACAAAGAAATGCAGTGTTCTAAGTATTTCAAAATATGCTCAGAAGGTGCTGCACAAAAGAAATGTAGGTGACCAGGGACCTAGAATCTCTGGTTTGTGGAAGCTGTGACTCGCCAATTTTGAAATCCTTTGCTGATATTAAAACCCCAGTCTAAATCAATAGGAGTTTTGGAGTTAAATTGTTAAGAAGAGGAAAGCGATATGGAATGATAGCACAGAGAACAGCTTAGTACAAGCTGACCAGAACAGGAGTAACCCGTTTGGATTGTAAACAACCTCTTTTAAACCAGCATTTGCAAACTGACATTTCTGGTCTGAACTGTCACCTGGGCTCACAAAGGACTTGAAAACACCAAGGAAGGGAAGGAGGGGACCGTGTAGGCACAGTGCCAGCTTGACAGGACAGCAAAACATACCCCAGTACTGCAGCTACTGCTGTAATTGACTAAAGGATCTGGTGGTACCCAGAAGGGGTAGGAGCCAGGGGAGGGACAAGGCTGCTGGGATGGCCCTGGGGCTGCTGCTGGAGGCACCTGTGCTTCACAAAAGGGACGCAGATAAATCACCGCGGTATTTGCACTGTGCCTGGTTTTAATTCCTAATTCCCACTAGCTGCAGAACCTGTTGCTTCTGTTTACTCTTTTGGATCTTTCAAAAAATAAGTACATTAAAGAGATGCAATTACTGATGCAGTGGTAAGAAAAAAATGTCGGTTACCTGTTTCAGAGAATTTCTTAGAATTATTTATTTTTCCTCATGTTGCTGCTGCCATCTCTCACTGCCACCAGCCACAAGCAATATTATTTTTCCTAAAGTGGCTTTAAAAAAAATGCTTTCTGTCAGGGCATGAAATCTGGGTATTGAAGGATCATTTTACTCCTTAGAGGCTGCTGGAGGAGTAAAATCCTGTAAGAGGGTTAAGTTGAGATAGTCAGAAGACAGTGAGCAGCTTTGTCTGTCAGTTCTCTGCAATAGCAGGAGCCCAGTTAGCTCTCTCCAGACTGACGGGACACACTGCCACTTACTGCTATGCTGGGGCTGTTGGGCTGAAGCCATCTTGGTGCTGATGGCTGAGATCCTGTCATGCAATGCTCATGCTCTCAGAGGCCAGCAACACTGAATGCGGGATGGAATTACTTCCTGTGTTTGAGCAGCTCCAATGGTAAACACATCCTTGGAGAGCAAGGAAGTTGCAGATGCTGGTGGAGAATAATTGGGGCAGATGTTGTAAGGTAAAACTCTCTGTGTCATCTCAATCTCTGCAAGCTTTCTGGGGTGGACTGCTCTGGGAGTCCAGGAGCAGAGCTGAGGAGATTTAGCTCGTTCCTATACTGAAGTTTGTTTGTTAGACATTTGTATTTCTTTGCACCAGTGGAGGTCAATGTCACATGGCACCTCTTCCTTTCAGTCTGATGAAGCAAAACCTTTGAGTAAAGTAAGAATGGTCATCATGGTCCATCACTGAGGATGGTGAATCTGAAGCCCAGTCGTCAGTGAGCTAGGCTGACTATGTCCCTATATCTTTATATGAATTTTGCTGGTATTCAGTCTCAGTTGACATTGTCTCATCTGGTGTGAATGACAATGTCTCTTAGCTTATACTAGACTTCTACAGTCTGACCCTGGCATCTCTTCAGACTCCTGTTGCGGGGTGGAAACCCATCTGGCCTTTGTCTCCCTCTGCCTTCTCCTCTGCCAGGCTGCAAGCTGATGGTGAGAGGGAAAAAGTTGCTTCCATTTATTTTAAGTTTCCCTACAGATCCTTGAGACTCTGAGGCATGAATCCTGCCCCACATGCTATAACTCATCTGCGGAGCTCCTGGCTGGTCAGGACAGCCCCGGTGTAAACTCAGCCAGAGGAGCAAGAGTCAAAGGAGCAGAGCAAGTGGTTTACACTGTAAATCCCAATCCTTGCAAAACATGCAGATGAGATTCAAAATTTCCCCCCTTTGCAATATGAGTAGTCATCACCCACGCCCTTCTTCCTTCCTTCTGCTCCATGGTGGGGTCCAGAGGCCAGTTATAAAATGTACTTGTCCCTGATTCCAACCCAATGGCTTCCAATGTAACACCACATTCCTTCTGCCCGCGGCCCAAGCTCTTCTGGCTCAAGGGACAGGAATCCAGAAGGCTGATGTGTGCCTGTGTTTATTTTTTTACACACTTCTGCTGTTTTATGGTGTTTTTTGTGGTTGAGAGGTCAGCTGGGAGCAGAAATAATTTGCCTGTCTTGGGAAAAGAAATGTATTCATTAGCTTTCTTGGCTCTGGTTGGAAATGCTCTGCTCCTCCCTCCTCCCTGCTGGAGAGGCAGAGCATCTCCAAACAGCCCCAGGGACAGTGGAGTGCTTGCTGTATCCAAGTTGTGTCTGGCAGAATCAGACACCACCTCTGGGTTACGCTGTCAGAGCAGTTCTTGCTGGGTCACTAGCAGCCACAAGCCTAGGAACCTCAAGCTTGCAAATTGGCAGGAAAGATGCTGCTACCCCAGTAGGAGAGGGTTCTGTCCCAGAAGTGTTGTGGGCTGTTTTCTAGGGGTTAAGCTAAGAGGGGTTCTCCTGTTTCCCTTGCTGTCTTCTGGAAATCAAGCTAGCAATGGCCATGCTCCACCTCTGAAGGCTTCACTCGCTTCTTATCTCTTCTGCTTCTGGTTTTGCTAGTCTTGCCTCATTCTGTGCTGGACACAGATAACCAGGGAACCAACTGAAGCTCCCCTCTGGTTTTTTGTGAATGGAAACCTTGCTAGATGTTGCCTTTCCAGGCAGTCCTTCCAAACCATTACAGCCTTTTCTTCCCTTTTGCTTGCACGACTAGTACCAGCCCCAATGGTTCTGCATGGTGACAACACAGGGATCACAGCCAAGAGGAGACAGCAGGATCTGCTCCACTGGGTTCAGCACCCAACAAGGTAACTATGAAGGAGACATTTGTCCCATCAAGGTCCACACTGCTCCTGTGTCACCTTTTAAAAGCTGCAGAGCACCCCACGACATTGTATTTCAAAAGACACATCCTAACCCTACAAGAAACCTGAGTCCTGCACCAGGACTGGGCTTTGGTAGTTCACAGGCCCTAAGGGTCAGTTTCTACATTTGCCTGGAAGCCAGAAAACAAAACATAGGAAGAACCAAGGTCCCTCTGCAACCTCAGCATGGGGCAAAGGAGAACCATTTCTGAGCTGGGCCCTGAAGGAAAATTACTCCAGGCCTATTGCTCCTGGCGAAGGGTGTCTTCCTGATCTGCTGCTTACATATTGCACCACCTCTCCAGTTTCCTGCCTTAAAGACTACTTGGCTGCTCACCAGGCAGAAGACCTGATAAGCTGGAAAACTTCAGGGAATGGAAAGACAAGCTGCATGAAGAAGTCAGAGCAGAGATAAAAAGATGAATCCCCCCCATGACATGACAGCTCTTTCTCTGTGGCTTCAAGCAATGTGCTGACAGCTGCTTTACCACCATCACCCTCCTCCCCCCATCAGAGTGAATTTTATGTCAGTGAATTGTTCCAGTTTGATAGTCCTGGAGAGTGAAATCCTCTGTCCTGCCCTGTAGAGGAGGGGGATGGACAACAGCTTCCCATACTGAGATTCTTCAGCCATGGCCGGGAAGGGGGAAACAGGTAGGTAAGTGCTGTGGATCAGAGCCCAGGCTGTGTTCAGTGGTGGGAAGATGTGCAGGGCCCACAGCAATCTGGTTTGGTTTTCTTTTTGCAATGTGTTCTTCTCTCCTGTGGCAGCAAATTGAACCCCAGCTGAACTCTTTCACAGGTCTGAGGGCAATTTCTAGTGTGCACACAGTCGTGTGTTACAGCTGAAGTGTCAGGTGTGTGAACGTTACAAAGAAGCAGGGATATCATTCTTATCATGGGACTGGGGGCCAGAGGATCAGCATGGGGTCACAGGACATCTTCCCAAAACTGAAGTGTTTTACTGCTCCCTCATTGTTAACACACCCTGCCCAGCAAGGCAGAAGTTTGTTTATGTGTCTCTTAGCACTTCAAGGAGGATGTCTGAGCAGCCACATGTGCCTCTGTCAACAGTGACATTCATGGAGATGATGGATGTGACACTGAACACCTTGAGTGTACTTCTGATTCAAGAAGTTTGGAGGTTTCCATGTATCATAGAGAGGAAATGATCATTCAGTAATTAGTCAAGGTAGTGATTAATGTATTTTTACCTCAGCTGAGATTTAGCAACATTATTTTTCAGTCACAGCTGGAGGGAAGGAAGATAATAAATCCTGAGTGGCAGAGGGAGTGAGCACAGGGAAAAGTTGTTCATTGTCCTTTCCAACACAAGTACTGGGGGTATAAGTGAAATTAGGAGGTGGCAGATTCAAAACAAGCACCTGATGCAGTAGTGGACTTGTTGTGGGGTGTTGCAGGTGCTAAAGGCTTTCACGGGTTCAAAGAACTACTGGGGACATCAGTGGAAGCTACATTTATCAGAAAAGTCCCAAGACGCAAGTCACAAGGCAGGGAGAAATATTGATTAGATATGCTGGCTCATGCTCTTGCTCCTCTCTTAGCATCTGCTGTTGGCTACTCTTGGAAGCTGAGCTAAGGGGACCTTTGGGATGATCAGACAAAGCTGGTTTCAAGTGGCAACTGATTGCAAGTTTGGTTAAATTCCAAGTGTCCTCTTGCCTTCTCCCCAGCCTGGGATGTGTGGGCAGCTCACACAGCTTCAGCTCTGATGCTACTGCTGAGCATCTCCCAGCTTTCTGTATCCCTTGGGTCTCTCCGTGTGATCACCTGCTGTAGCACAAGCTGCAGCAAAGACAATCTTGCTCGTTAAATGAAATGAGTCCAAGAAGATTTGTCATTTGCATCACTGAGACCAAACAATTATTTAAGAAAATAATAAAATAGAATGAAATCATTACTAGCACTGTTTCTTCAAAGTTGTAGTGATTAAACACTCAGGCAGGGCTTTGCTAAATAATCTTGCAGCCAACCTTCTGCAGCAGGCGATAAAGCAGGAATAACAAACTACCTGGAACTGGCTACACACCAGCCACCACTCCGTCAGCACAGATAGGAGGTAATTATTTCCTATCGGCCAGCTAGGTCTGGGAAATAAGGGGCAACGATTTCAAGGCTCTTCTTGTTAAGCAACAGTGACAAAAAAGGAGGATATTAGGATTATTGTCTGCCTCTTTCTTGAAGGGTAGCAAGGACGGTTGGAGCAGAGCAATTAAGGAATAAGGGATTTCATCTCCAGCAACTGAGCTAATGAAATAAGAGATCTTTCTCTGAGAAGGATCTTTGAAAATACTGAGGATAATGTAGTTTGTCATGGGGAGGATATTTGAATAATGAAGATGTCAGTCCCTTATTGTAGTGTGGAGATGCATAGAGGCGGGGAGAAATGCATGTTCAGGCTTTGAGCTGAGCATACCCTACAGGGAATTATTCCACCATAGGGCCTGTCACCAACAACTTTCCCTTCACATCTTTCCCATCACACACTGCCCTGTCCCTCCAAAGCCAGTGGTCTTTTTAGGAGCCCTGGAAGATTCCTGTTCTTCCTGGGGGGTTTTGCCACATGAAACAGTCTTCAGACTTCACAGGATTTGCCATGTAGAAATGGGGTGGGAAATGCATTGGGATTCAACTTCGGGCAGTTGTGACCTGAGCCAAACACAGGGGAACAAGGTCCTGAGCCCTCCTCTGCCCACACTGGCACCCCAGAACTCATAACAAATGAGTCCATTTTCCTTTGCTGCCCCATGACCCAGTCCTGAGGCAGATCTATCTTCTCCATACTTATTTCACTGTTATGATCAAAGCAGACCAGAATACTCCAGTATAATATTGATGCAGGGGATCCTAAAACTCTTTTCCTACACAAATGACTTCCACACCAGGAATTTCTCTCTCTAGACTAAGATTGCTCTCCTTATTTCAGCCGTGGCTCCATTAGCGGTGTGATTTTTCCCAGTTAAAGCTATGCCACTAAACAGCCTGATTTATAGTTTGGGAGTTATTCCTCTTCACACATGGAAATAGTTATAGGGCATAAGGCACCTTTATCCTGAGATAACCAAGTCCATGCGAAGGCAGGTTGTACCACTTTTAACAATACCAGCACTGTTAGAGACCTAGTCATCATTTGCTAAATGCAGACAAGCCCTGTGTTAGAAACTCCTTTTAAGACTTCTGTTTTTTATAAAAATGGTGCTCCATTCTTCTCTAAGACTAATGAAATACGATACAGGAAATCAACATGGCATCAGATATTTATTAGAAATGTAACCTAAACCTGAGAAACATGTCAATGCAATAAAAGTACAGATTTGCAAAGACAACAGAACATGGCCAAATGCATCATGTGAAATAAATCAGAGACTACCTTCAGCTTACTTGGAAAGATGACTGTTCTTTATTCACTTTAATCATAAATTCCTCAAAATAAGATCTCATTTATACCAGGAACAAGCTGCCAAGGGTTATATTGCATTAACCTTCTAGGGATTTCTTGAGATACGATGGGCTAGGTTTCTTGGCTGTGCACAAACTGCCGGACTCATTACAGGATGTCTGGACAGGTTGCAGTGAGGGGTTACGCTGCTGCCTGAACCGTCACCTGCCCCTTCTGCCCACGCAATCCATGATACCACGAGTGCAGGAGACCTCAGCTTTCATCCTGTGATGGTGGTGTTGCAAAAAGAAACACAGACATGTCCAACTAATTATTTATAACCCAGTTCACAAAGGTCCTTATGTCAGATGAGGATTTATGGGAAGTCACACATACACCTACTCGCAAGCATGTTACTTCTGCCCTGGGACTGTGCCAATCCCATATTACCTATTAAGGAGCCACCGATGGTGTTTATCATCTAAGACAGCAAAGCTTTATCATTCCCCACTAATATCACTGCTTTGAAGCTTTTTGTGATTCTGTGTGATCTGCACAGTGTGTATGTATCTTCGAACACCTTTATTGTGGACTGGGACACTTTTGTCCAAGGGTTATACATGCACATCACAGACCAGGATCATCCCAAGGGTCTTCTTTGCTCCCACTGGAAAACTGAAATAACCAAATGCAATCCATGGGCACTGTTTGTTGATGAGCAGCTGTGTCTGCCCATTGTCTCATGCCCTGTGCAAGGGCAGGCAATGTGTGGGCTGCTGCTGGACAGGCATATGCACAGGATGGTCATAGGAGCCACTGCAAACACAGGGACCAGTGTCCTTTGGGTTAAGTAAGGACCATAGGACCAATTTCATCTGCTGATGTCCAGTTGGACTCATTGGCTTTCCACAAGTATTTGCGCTTGGTGGATCAATACCCCATTGAAGAAGTTGGCTGTGGCTTTATGTAGTAGGAGAATGATGAATATCCCTTGCCAGGCAAGGTGAAATGTGTATGACTGAAAGAAGCTGTCAACCTCAGGAAAAGAGAACATTCCTGGGGCTTAGCAGCCACCTCAAGATGTTGAAACCTCTCTTCAATGCTCCAGTCTGTCCTCTCTGGCAGACACACAGCCATACGCAGACTTCCGCCAAACTTCTCATTGATGCAGCACGCTCCTCAGAGCAGATAAATCCTCCCCACAGGTGAAGGAGTCTACATAACAGCAAGTCTCTGCTCAGCCCTTGCAGCACAGCTGCTGTTCCAGCTCATTAGGGCACTGCTGGAACCAAGGCTGTAGAAGCAATGATGGGGTAAGAAAGCATCCTCCCAAGCATAGCAATGTGATCAGGACAGTGAAAATTGTTCCTTAGGGGTACCAGGGTGCTAACAGAGCATTTACCATCAGTCTGGCTCCATATTTGCTGCCATCCTTGACCAGCTTCTTCAGAGGCCCCATGGGAGTATAGGAAGGTACCTGCTCCCGTGAAAAGCTAGCTCACTTCAGAAACCCTTGCTCACTTAATGCTCTGTGATCCCTATGACCAAAAAAGTATGAAGATAACTCTTGCTTTGGGAAAGCTGGGTGCTGAGCTTAGGCAGACCCATCCTTTGAAGAGCTCCACTGTGAAAATAAAAACCTGGTAGACTCTCACCATTACAGTAAGGAGTAGAACTAGTATCTAAACCACATTCTGAGGTGGACATAGTAGGGGAAATGCAGCTTTTAATGCTCCCAAGAGACTGCTGTGCCCATACCTGGGCCAGACACCCATGCACCCATATCTTGAAGAGGGTTTGGGAAATCAGCTCCCATCAGCTCCAGTACCAAAATCTTTCTGGGAGTGTGTCCTGCAACTTCCATCTTTGGGATCTGTGACATCCTGAGCACCTCTTTAGCTTCCCATCAGAGACTGGATGAAGTCAATAACTCTCCTGGGCTGTTTGCTGTTTCAGTGTAAATGCCTTCAGCACACCAGGCTTTGGTGTCGTTCCTGATACTGTGGTTTCTCCTCTAAGCATGTCAGGTTTTCCATCCTAGATACCAATGACTGTGAAAAACAACTTGAAGTGTCTTATTCTCCAGCAAGTTAAGGGTCTCCTGAGCAGTCTGTCTGCTGTCTAATCTCTGCTGCACAGCGTTTGCTCCTTATCTGTCGCAGTTTTTTGTGCTTGGCATGTGGACTGATCCGTCCAGCTGGGAGTGCTCAGATATGCACCTGTAAGCTTAGCTTGTTATTATGTATTTTCTGAATAATATATTCTTTAAAAAAACCAGAACAAAACAAAAAAAAACCAATCCACCAACAAATCTAGTAGGATCAAAAGCATCTACCTAAAATACAAAACCGTGTTCTGGCTGTTTATACACACAATGCTTGATAGTTCTTGCTTTGCACAACTGTCGGGCTATATAGATGAGACAGACAAAGCATGGAGGAAAACAGCAGGGAGAGAAAGAGACTCCCAGCAGGGACCTGCAAAGAGTGTGAAGTCTCCTACAGTCCTCTTATCCATGAGATAACACTGAGGTTATGCTTCTTTCTAGTCCATCTCAGTGAGGTGGTCTACTCTGAGATCCCTCTGCTAGCAGAGCAATACAGATAGTGCTTGAGCAGGAGCCTGTAGTGCATGGGATTGCAGCTCACAAAGGAAAAACCTCTCAGCTTTCTCCTGCAAGCTTCTCCAGGGTCAATTCCAAGCAACATAACCTCTAGCAGTGGCTGTAAATGTGCCCCAACAAAGGAGGGGGCAGCAGTTTTCACCAGAGTTGCACCTGCTTATCCTCACTGGCAAAATCTGGCCAAGTATATTTGCCTTTGGGTCCAACTCCCTGTGTTTCTGGCTTGTCTTGCATGGATGTACTTAGCTTTGATCAACCTGAACATATTTAAATGGTCTTATCACTTCTTAGCTCTGGTACTCTTTTAATAGTAGACAGGCATTGTGCCCTTCTGTTGGGGTTCATAGCCAGGCAGATTAATCTCCTGATGGTTTCTCCCTTTCCAGAAAGCCCAGCCCACCTTCCTGCAAAGTTGCATGAAAACTTAGAAGAAGCTTCCTTCTCCAAATAAACTTGATTTTTTCTCCCCAGCAGATTTATTTAGGCTTGTTCCTTCATGTTGCACACCAGTTATTTGTATGTCAGATTGCGGATACGGCTGTATTGAACCATGTCTGATTTGTACCTGTATTGAAAGATTGGCACCATAGCAGCATTTGTTTGAACTTGCCTGCAGGCAGCCTGTTACGCTGGAAGATGGTAAGGCTTCAGTCTGGGGCTGTTGGCTTTGATTTGGCTCTGAATTGCTGGCTCATCTCCAATAACTTAATGGTCTTCCTGCAAAGGTACCAAAGCAAGCAGAAGCGGCAGGGAACAGAGGCTCTATTTACTAGCGGGACTCTGATCTGTGCAGGGACTGAATGCCTGCAAAATAAGAGCTTATAGACAGGCCAGCCTTAGGCAGTGCTGACCCCGAGCAAGATTTCAGCTTGGACCAGAATAACAATAATTTTGTTACAAAGCAAGCTCCACATGCAGAGTGCAGCATTGCTCCTCAGATTACATATGTGTAGCAGGAATCTCCCAAAGGATAGTGCTGGTTGGAGGTCACCCCTCACCACAACCACATCAACACTTCCAAAGCAAAGGAAGTTTGCAGCCTATACTTAGCACTCGCTTTTAAGGCCTTAAGAGGAAGCTCAGCCTACACGAGGTCATTCAAGGTCGCTGATGCCTCTCCAGAAGAAAGATGCACTGTATCACCTGCCCTGTGAGAAGTTAGGTCTTGGCAAAGAGCTGCTGCAGAAAAGCTACTGCATGTTGGAGGATTGTGGGTTGTCCCAAGAGTACGAATGCTGTCAACTGTGGCGTAGAGCTGATAACTGTGCATGACTTACTGCGACACCAATAAACTTTTTAGCCCCAGAGAAGTGAGGTGGGACCTACAGAGGCTCATGACTGAGGCCACTCGGCACAGGCTTTTGGGGTAAATGTGTAATGCTGGTGGTGTGCTTCATATCTCCTCTCAGCTGCTGGGTCACCGAAGCTGACTGCACACACACAGGTGAGTGCAAATGAGAGGCAAATTGTAATAGCAGCATCCTTGGTCACCGTGTCCTGAGTAATTCTCAGGGACGAGGGCTCTTGCAGCATGTCTGAGCCCTTAGAGAATTAGCGTGTGCTGGAATGTTCATCCAAATCCAGAAAGAGTAGGGAACTTTATTCTTTTTTAGTAGCCTCTGTTTGGAGAAAATCTCCACATCTCTGCTCCCTAGAACAGTAACTAGTGACATAGCTTATCATCCTCTGGGCCTGCACGTCAGACCTAACCGGTGTCTCAGACCAGGGGACATTTTGCAAAGGAGATGTGTCTGCCAAATAATAGCCTTTCAAGAATAATTATTCTTTGGTTATTTTTCATAAAGCTTGCTGTATCTTGTGACACGATGTTAGAAAGAGGGAATTAATGTTGTGCTGCTTAGCTTTTCTCCCTTTCAGCAAACACTGATTGTTTTTTCTTGGTTTTCCCCTGTCTTGGCAGGTTTATTTCTCATACATGTTTGTGATTGACTTTAGTTTCAGTGAAAGGAGCCAGATTGACAGCCAGCCCTGGGGAATCACAGTCTCTTGCTCTGCAGAAGGCACAGCAGCAAAGGCAACCCCTTTTTCCCACATATTCTGTCCCACCTGGACCTGAGTGCTCCCTCTTGAAATAAAAGTACCAATGCCTGGTGCTTGTACAGAGCTGCAAAGAACAAACCTAAAAAAAATCAAAACAGATACCACAGTCGAAACATAAAGCAAACTCCTCTGAGAGCAAGGGGGCAGGTCAGCTTCCACCAGCTCTGCATCCCACCCCCAGCCAGGCTGCATTAGTGACTAATCCTTGAAAAGCCCCAGGTAGGGGTCGATAAGCAAATGTTATTCCCCAGGAGTGTGGCAGGGAAATTGAGCCTTTGTGACTCATTCAGCCCTTGGCCTCACTGCTGAGACTGCAGGTTGTGGAGATTTCTGTGATGGAAATGCTTCAGCAGAGCATCTCAAGCAGAGGTTTCTGAAGTGAGGCACTTAAACGCAGACTTTGGCCTGCAGGTAAATGGCGTGATTGGAAGCCAAGGGGAGCTGTGGTGGCAAATTGCTGTTCGGATCTGCTTCACGCAGGCTGGATGTTGTGCAGCTAATGAAGCACGACTCGCATTGGCAAGGATAAAATCCAACTCTGCGGCAGTCATCCCCTCCACAGTGCACCCTTGGGGCAGCCTGACCCCATCCATCGGACCATTCTGTCCCAGCACAGCCAGGAGAGGCCATGACACTGGTACCCAGCGGAGACGTGGGGCTGTGTGTGCAGTCCCTCTCCTGACGCAGCTGGATCCACAGGGCTGTTGGAGACAGCATTGTGCAGCCAAAATAAATGGTGCTCATGTCAATATAGAAAGCTTTCCAGCTGAGCCAGAGAGCCCCAGGAGGGAATCAAATTGCTTAGCAATGTTAGAGCTTTGGTGACCTCCGTCCTGTTCGCCCTCTCGCATTGGACTCACACACGGGCAGAGTTCAAGCTGTCCCATGAAGCACTCACCTGGGAATTTCCTAACTCTTCAGCTGCAACTTTTATCGGAATGACACATTAGGATTTTTTAAAAAACTATTAAAGCTACAGGAAAGGCATTATTCTATCAGGCTACTAATCACAGGCTCTAAATCCATGTGGGCATTTTGCTAGGCTTACACAGGATGCCAATTGGACAAGCAGGATGTGTCTCTGGGGTTCCCTGTACCTAGCACTGCAGAGGTTTGCTTGCATCAGTAGCATGTCAGAGTGTTGCAGAGATAGCCAACAAGTGCAGGGCAGGTGGAAAATATCTTTGCATACATGGTGATGGTGTCTGCAAATGAGTAATACACCCTGCACCGGGGCTGAACTAGGGAAAGGGAAGATGTTTCCTACATTCTTTGGACACACACGGTTACAGGGCATGTGTGCGTTAGCTTGTATGTACTCGTATGTACACACATACAAGCTGTGGTGTATTTATTGTATGTCTGGAATGTATTGAACATATGCATGTGTGTGCGTGCACATGCAGTGACCGTCTGCCTGCAAATATAGCAATGGTGCTGGTGAGTACAGCTTGTGTGCATTCATGTTCAGGGCACAGGCATTGCATCTGTGTATACAAGTGTAATGACTGTTTCTGCACAGCTGGGGTGAGTGTGTCTGTGTTTGTGTGTATTTCTGGGGTGCACAGGCATCCTGCTTGTCTGTGCCTGCTGCCACAGTAAATTAACGTTTGCGTGTGTGATGCTCTGTGTACTCAAGCAAATCGACCTCCCGTTCCCTGCACTGCCTGTGTTCCCTGTGAGCTCTTCATGCCTCGTCCCATCTCCTTCTCATTTCCAACCACTGTGCCTCAGTGGAGAACACTGAATAAATAGTGTAAAGACCCAGCAGTTTGCTGGCCTACCAGTCACTGGAAGGGCCCTGCATGGTTTTCCTGTGTTTTCACCAGTTGCCTGCGATGCAGAATACAACCCGGAGAGCCTGGGGCTCAGCTGGAGGCTCCAGCACCCGGCTGGGGAGCAGCTCATGCCTTGGCCTCATCTTCAGGCTTGCAGTGCAAAAACTTCTGTCCCTACTGTGAGCGATGGAGAAAGATGACTTAGGCAGGCATGAACCTGTAATGTCCTAGCTATGGTTTGATTAATTGTCCTTCATAAGGAAACACAGTCCTGATTCTGCCTGGACTTCACAGGCCTGATCCTGCTCACACTTGTTGCTGGTGTAAGTCCCACTGCAGGTTGTTGGTGCCTTGCGCAAGACTGGAAGCAGGTGGCTGCAAGCATTCAGGATCCTGAAGCTTCCAGGAGTTACTGCCAATGAGCTAAGCCACGGTGCAATCTCTGCTTCTGGGCTGGCCCTCAGGCCAGGTCAGCACAGGCACTTCCCGATGGAAGGGGCCAGTCCTGTGCACTAAAGTAGTTGCTGGGGCAAAATCAGCCAACAGAGAAGACTGACAATAATAACATCACTGCCTGGCCAAAGGCATTTCTTTCAGGAAGACACACTTTCTCAGTCCATTGCAGAAGTCATATGCCAAGATGAGATAGAGTTATGAGAGACTAAGTGTTCATTCCCTGCAGTAAGGCAGCATTGTCTTGATCCTAGACAGTTAAGTGTTCAACCTCGTTGTAGATGCCTCAAGAAATTAAGATTTCTCCTCTTCCTCATATAACTTGTCCTTGCACTTCATTATTCGTAATGTTAGAGGTTTCCTAACATCTAATATGAACTTACCTCCTAGAACAGGACTTCTTGTCCCATCCCCAGTGTCCATGGAGATTTCCTCTCTGATTTGAAACAGCTTTTTAAACCTTTAAAAGCTATGCTCATGTCTTGGACTTCTCTTTTCAAGACTAAAAAGCCTTATGTCTTTGATCCTTTCTTACATTGTTTTCACTGCTTTCCTCTGGAGAGCAGCCAAGAGGTCTGTCTGTCTCCTGAAATACCGCACGCACCTTGGACATAATTTTGCTCATATCTGGAAGTCCAGGTTTCTGAACCATTGCATCTGTTTCAAATTCAGGTCACATTCGCAGCAGCCGAGCTTTGAAGAAATGGCTGGTAGATGTGAGCAGAGAAATGTCCTGTAAGAAATCCTGAGTCTGTGGCACCTGGGTGCTTTTCTCCTTCTCTCCACAGGATGAGAGCTCAACAGATGGGAACTATTCAAGAGGTGCACTGCTAGTTCCCAGGCACATGGGACTGCTCTGATTGTTGCTGAATTTCATTTTCTGTTCACTACCATAGGCAGGGCAAGCTCAGCACACTCAGCATCCTGTCTGGAGGCCTCCAGCCTCTCCAGCAGATGGAGGGACACCGCCCTTCTCCATCCCCAGGTACCTGCATGGCAGAGCCACCTATGGCCTCAGGAGGCTTTGGAACTGAAGGCCAATCTGGCAGTCAGTCAGTAAACTCAGGTGATGGTGAAACCCCTTTATCAAGTGGGTTTTCTGAAATATTTGACTGCCTGCTCTGGACAAGGGATCCAGGATGCCATAATGAGAACTTACCCATTTTGGGGTGCATTCTCCACGGGGAGTGGGGTGATGTCACTACAGCATCTCTGTGAGTTCTTGCCCATTCACTAGCAGGTGCTTCATGGAGGGAGGGGAAACCAACTCCACTGAGACTGCAAAGTCAGTAATTTTGAACATCATCAGTAAGGTGCTGACCNAGAGGGAAAGAAAGTGAATGAATGAAAATCTATTAAATCTAACTGGTAGCTTAAATGTTTATGCCATGTCTAACTGCCTGATCCTGCCATTACTTTCTTCTGCATCCTGCTGTACCTGCAATTCAAGAAAATTGCCTCCCAAATTGCCATCTTTAGTTTGAGATCCACGTACAACTTGGCTGTAAGCAGCGGATAGAAATGAAATGGACTAAAAATTTAATCCAGCCAGGATTTCCTTGTGTTTTTCAATAGTCCTTGCTGTCAAACCATAAGTCCTGCTTATTAAAGGTCATGTATATTAGAGAATGAGGCAGGGAGAATTACAGAAACCGACATCTTTAGTGGTGCAACTAAATTAAAAAAAATTGATCTTTGCATCTAAACATTTGCCTGTGTATACAGGCAGAGAGACCTATACGAAGTTGTGTTTGTTACAGTGACATGTACATGCAGAAACCTTTGGCAGAAAGCTTCAGCATTCATGCTATACTGAGATTTGCCCTTAGAATGGGCTAAAATCCCCCTGCTTCACACTCCAGTGATCAGATTTCATCTCCTAATTTGACCTAACAGTCTACAGAGATAAATGAAAATTTCCATGTACGTGGGTTGTATTTTTTTTTTCCAAGTGAAGTGCTCTTCCACCCCCCCTTCCCTAAGGAGGTTGTTAAAAAGTACCCTTTTTGGAAATATGGTCCTAGTTATTCCTCCTTTATTAGGGATTTTCTAGCTAAACCACCACTGTCCTAGTTTCCAGTAAACTCACAACTTCACACACAGATGCACACGCTAATATCTTGGCTGTTAAACTGGTTCTCAGATCATCTGCACTGAGTTCTCCAGTTCCCGAAGGGCAACCTCTTGCCTCTAACTCTCTTTCTCTTTCTTTCTTCTCTTTCCTCCTTCTCTCAACCTCCTTTCAGTAATCACTTACTTTTAGGACCATTAATTTGAAAGTTCCAAAACTCAAACTTATAAAAAATAAATGTAAAAAAAGAAAACTCCTCATTGCTTTGGAGCGTGGTGTTGAGCCTGGGGAGAGATGAAGAATGGGGATG
This sequence comes from Eurystomus gularis, assembly GCA_013400335.1. Taxonomy (NCBI): domain Eukaryota; kingdom Metazoa; phylum Chordata; class Aves; order Coraciiformes; family Coraciidae; genus Eurystomus; species Eurystomus gularis. The sequence goes on along the minus strand of VZZY01013345.1, from coordinate 146,965 downwards.
AAACAGAAGAAAGTATATGAGGATGAATGGTCTGCAGAGAATCATTAATGGCTGATATATCATCACTTCCTCAGGATGTCCCTGGTTCACAAATTGCTGGTGGCTGGGACAGTAGGATTGCCTTGTTCTTCTAATCTTGTCCAGGTATCTGCTGTTGGTCATCTTTGGGAAAGGGACATGGAGTCTTTGGTCTGACCAATGGGACTTTGATCTGACCCAGGTATGATGAGAGCTAGATCCAGGGTGCTGAGCCCTGTAGCAATGCTTGTGTCTGGAGTTATGGCATCTACTTGCAGGCTCCCAGGTGAGGAGACCATACCAGGGCTGTGCTTCATCTCAGCTTGACCTTAGGGAGACACCTCTGGATCTGCAGTCCCCAGGGGTCTGATCCATATGTTGGAGCTAACTGCCTCTCTGAGGGCACCAAGGACAGTGGGTTTCCTAGCAGAAGCAGGATGCGTCATCATCTTGGGACACTCTGCAGAGCTGAAGGAGAGCCTGGTGTGCCAACCCCCATTTGCTGACATCAACAGCAATCACCCTGTGGACAAGGGCATGCATTGCTGAATGACCCTGCCCATCGCCTTGTCCCACTTCTGCTTGCTACCTCATCATGTCCCCACTGAGAGGAAGGGCAAAATAAATATTCATAGTGCACTTATGGGTCTATTAAAAGCTACGTCTTTTTTTTTTCCTCCAAGGTAAGTTCATCTATTCTGATTATGCTAAGGGCCTACCAAATCACTCTCTCTAAATATGCCGTCGCCCTAGTGATAAATGCAGCTGCTGGAGTGGGTCCTTTCTGGCGTTAATCGAACGCTTTAATGAAGTCAGCGTGCTGTTCATATGCATTAAAATGCTTGGTCCCAGCCTGAAGAGATGCAGTACCTCTCTGGCTCTTGTGACTCTGCACCAGAGGTAAATAAAGTACTTAAGGCCTATGCTGGGGAGGGATAAGTATCTAGTTATTGCTGCTTATCTTTTTAGGCAAGACCCCTCCCTTTTTTTTTAAGGTATGAATGGTCTTTAGTGCCTCCCCTCTCAGGATTCCACAGAAAAGTGGCTCAGATGGGGTTGGAGAGCTATTTGTATTCTCTGTTTCCTGTTGTGTGCAATATACTGGTGCACTGACTCCAGCCTCCCAGTTCCCTTTATAGATCATTGTCTTCCCAGTAATGAAAGGACACTGACCAGAGCCAGGGTGCCAGGAGGGAGTTGTCTGAGCAAACAGGGATGCATGGTGGCCCAGTGAGAGGGTGGCACCATGTACACCCAGGTTCTTGACTCATGCGTTCACAGGGGTGGAGGTGGGCTTGTACCGTGAGGGGGGGTGGTGGGCTTGCAGGGGTGCAGGTAGGAGAGAGGCTTCCCCTGGGGAATCCTAATGTAAGTGGGATGATGCTTGGCTTCAGAAGGCCTTTAAGATCAGTGGTGTGTTCACTGGTGTGTCAGTAGCTTGCACATATGATTAAAAGAAGGCAGCAACAAGGGAGGTGAAGTGAATGATGGGTAGTCCATGAAGTGTGCTATCCAGGAAGGCTATAAATCACGGGATGAGTAAAACTCCAATTTGAGACACTTAAGTCTCTGGTGTACACAAGAGTTGGCTATCCAGGCTCCCATGGGAGTCCAAAGAGCTGTTTCTCCTACCCTGACTTCCACACTGACATTTGGTCAGCTGAATTGCTCTCTGCTCAGTTGCCTAAAGATAAGCATCTGCTGTGTGGGTGTCTGCATGTGAGCAGGGTGCATGCACCTCCATTGTGGGATGCAAGCTTCCACTGCACCCTCAGTTACATTTACACTATTGGCTGTGGCTCAGTTTACACACACGTAGCAGTCTAGACCCACCTGGGACCTGCAGACCCCCCCATAGCAGTCTAGACCTCTGCACCTGGGACCATCAGGACCAGCCCTTTGGGCTTCCTGATGGACCAAAAACGAAGGGTATCCTATAGGTCCTGCACTGCATTTGGAGGCCCTGTGTGCATGCCCTGGATATCCTGAGATATCTTAGATGGCACTAAATGTTTATGGGTTGGCAGTCGTACTGAGCTGTAGTTCTCTGAGAGGTCAAATTCCTGAGACTTACCTCAGCTGCATGCATACACCCGAATTCAGGGGACTGACATCAGCCCAAGATATTTTTCATACCTGACTGTGTATCTCCATGTGAAGGGCTGGAAGGGCAGTTCAAGCTCTTTTGTACATTCAGGCTTACTATTATCAACAACAAATCTGTTTTGTGGACTCTGCATGTGGATCTTCGTGGGTGGGATGCAAATAACTCCCTAGGATCAAAACAAGACCCACCAACAAATTTCACATAGGCTGCAAAATAACAGCTGCAAACATCACAACCAAGTAGAGCTCAAAACAAATACTCAAGGGAAACAGTGAGACTGTAAGCACTTCCCATGCCCTGAGCATCATTCATGTACTTATTTCAAATCCATTTTGGAAAAGGAAGATACAGCCTCAGTTGGCGAGCCCCGTGGTAAATTGTGTTTTGCACCACACCAGGAGTGAATATCTCCTAATTGAACATGGACAATTTAAAGGGCACTGACTGCTCTCTTGCTCTTTCTCAGATCTAACCTTTTTAGAAAAAACATATAATCCATTCTTTGAACCATTTTGTCTCTCCTCCCACTGGTTGTGTCTTCTCTCTTTCTACTTTTTTCCTTTCCCCCTGCTCTCCTTCATGGGTGGGAACCTCATTCACTGTTGCTGAAACATGCAATCAGCTGAAAAATTGACACTGCAAAAGGACTAGAGAGTTGAGTGGATCCCCATTGTAAGAATCCAGCAATTGTCTCCTGGGCAGACTCAGAAATGCACAGTGTTTAAGGAGTTCTTTATCAAGAACCATTAAATTTTATATATTCATTCTGCGTTTATGTCAATAACTTGTGCTTGGTTAAAATACCTTTCGTGAGATGGTAGCTTGCGACCTGAGGACATCAGAAGATAGAAGCTTATATGTTTCCCTTCTGTGTTTTTTCTAATCATACTGGGAATTAAAAATTGGGATCTATTTCCAAACCTCAACTTGACTTCAGGTTCTTGATGCTGGTCTCTGTCATACACCTTTCTCACTGTGTTGAACAGCTCCTGAAAATCTTTACTAACTGCTGTATTATCCCTGCTAAGATGTATATGTGCTGTTGCAGCATGCCTCTTGATCTTGTTTTCACTAATCTACAGAGGTTAAGGGCAAGATACTACCTACCATTCAGTAGGTAATAAGGAAAGTAAACAGAATTCATGTCCTTAAACAGCAGCCAGCAATTCAGAAAGCTTGCACTCCTGGTTCACCCTCCCTTGGAGAGAAATTCAGCTAGCCATGTGCCAAAGGAGACACTCAGTGCTCATCTTCTGTGCCTGGACCTAAGCTCCCAAGGAAGGGGCATTTGCGCTCTTCCACCCTGGAGTAATTTTTGTGTGCAGCATTCCAGGAGCAGTTTCATTGACCATTTCCAAAGTTAAAACACTTCCCCTACCCATATTCTTGTTTCCACTCATTATAGCTTGCATCTTGTTTATCCAAATACCACATAATAAATCTGACATCAAACAAGGGAATGGCTTGCCCTTTACAAACTCTGTTTTCCCCCAATTCTCTGCTTTCTAGAGACAGCACATAATGTCTCTATATAGTCTAAATAGGTACTTCCTATACATCATGGCCCAAGATATCCAACTTTGCTTCTACCTGTAGGAGGACACTCTCCAGCTCTGAAGAGGTGCCCTATCCTTTTAAGCATGGACCACCTTGCTTATCTTTGTGTCAACCAATAACTTCATTAGCAGCAATTTTGTTTTTCCTCCCGGATTATGGATGACAAGACACCGCCATGCCTGACTTCTTACCAACTCCTACACACCGTGCCTTCTCAGAAACACTCCCATCTGCCCTTGATACCTCATAAACAACTACTTTCTAGGAGATCGCTTAGCAGTTCTTAATCCATTTATGGAGTGCTTCATGGACGTTGCATTACACTAATTTTTTAATCAAACTGTCATGAACTGAAAAGTTAAAGCTTTATAAAAGTCTAAATACATTATAGCTGGGTAGTCACCTTTATCATCCCAACTTTTTATCTCATCAAAGAGTGTTTGACAAGTCCTGTTTTCTATGAGTCTATGTTAACTGCCCTAATTATGTTCCCGTGTGTTAATTTTGTATTGATTGACTCCTGTATTATTTCTTCCATTATTGCAATGGGATTATGTCAGACTTGCCACTCTAGAGCTGCTTGGGTCAGGCCACTTTCTCTTTTCTAATACTGGCACATAATAAGAGCTCTCCGACTCCTCTGGAATTTCCCTAGTGCTCCAGGAGTTATCCAAGACTGATGTCAAGGGGTCAGAAATTTCCTCAGCCAGTTCTAGGAAGACTCTTGGCTGCCAGTGTGCAGATCCTGTTCGTATAAGATGTGTTTATCCCTAGAAGAAGTTGCTTAACTTCCTTCTGGGTTGCTAGTAGAGTGGAAAGTATTTCGACATCCTTGTGTGATATAAACACATCCTCTTCTTTCTTTCCAAACTCAGAGCAAACATATTTATTGAACATTTCTGCTGTCGCTAAATCATTACTCACATATTTTCTGTCTCCACATGGTTGGCCCATGACATCGCTGGCATTTCTTCTTTTCCTCATTAGCCTAGAAAACTTCCTGTTCCATAATTAGGATCTTTTCTTGCCATCTTTACCTTCTCCTTTCCTTTCTCTGTACTTCCTATCTTAAAATTTATACTGATTTGCATTTCTGTTTCATGTCCTTGTTTTACTTTTCTATTCTAGGGCCAATTGCTATCTCCATGCCAATGCTGAACTAAAATATGTGTTTGGCCAATATTGCCCTGTTCTTTTTCTTATGAAATCATAGCTTCTAGGCCCTCGTAAATCTCCATTAAAGCCCTCCTGAAATATACATATACATACACAGTATACATACATAGTATACATACATATATATATGTACACACACTTTTCCCCTGCTCAGTTAAGCTCACACCTTCCTTCAGCCTTGGGAAATTGTTTTCTGAAGTCACAGCACATATCTTTCAGAGGGAAATTGTTTTTATCAGGTGCCATGAACAAGAGCCAAAGAGTCCAAGGAACCAAAACTTGAATAGTTGATGCACTCAAGCAGGCACTTTGTGTTCCAATGGCTTTTACGCTTTGTAGAGATAGACGTAGCTGAACATAGAACCATAGAATCATAGAATGTTAGGGGTTGGAAAGGACCTCTGGAGATCATTGAGTCCAACCTCCCTGCCAGAGCAGGACCACAGATTCTAGAGCAGGTTACACAGAAATGCATCTAGACGGGTCAGGGATGCGTCATGACTGCTCAGGAACAGGAAAGTTGTCCACATAGAGTAATCAAACATGCAAACCCTCATGTTTTCTTGTATGTCCTATCTTCCCCAAAGTGACCTCCAGGCTTACAGTAAGTCTGGCGTCTAGAACACTTCTATCAGGGTCATAGATATTTTATAGCAGTTCTCAGGACAGTTCTGCTAATACATAAATTTTGCTGTTGACTGAACACATCCATTTCATAAGATTCATTTGGAACCCAGATCCATGTGACCAGGAACTCCACAAGTTCAAATTTTATTGCAAGGAGGCAGCCTAGGTACCTTGAGGGAAAAGCTCTTTTACATTAGCAACACGTGGAAGACAAGATGGATTTTGTTAGTCTAAGTTCTGCCTGAAGGTTCCTTGGCTCAATTTGTTGAATGATTCAAAATGACCCTAGGTATGGATAATCCTGGATTTTTTGAGATTTGCTAAGAATTCAAACTTTCTACAGCTAATGTGACTTTACCCCAGTTGTGAGTTTGAGGATTATTCAATAACAACAGTCCGTTTGGTTTGTTTGCAACCTCCATATGTTCTCTAAGGTTTGTAAGGATGCCAAAAGATGCTTTATCAGGCTTCAAGCTGAAGAAATATGAGGAACCTTTGGCAAAGTGAGAGGAAATTGTAGGTGAAATAACTGTTGTAAAGCAGGTTGTGGCTGACAGACACACACTTAGAATTGTTACAAAGTTCAGTACATGGAAGGAATAAAACCCAGTCAGCTCAGCAGTAGTCAATGAGTATGAAATGGATGGTTCAAGTCATGGTTAATTTATTCAAATTGTCTTTCTGTCTTTGTGTGATAGACAGGTATGATATGCCTATCCCCCTTCAACATTTTAAATAGTTCTCACAATAATGTGTCAAATTGAGTTTCACCACTAGTAATAATGCAGAACATTGGCTTGTGACATTTGAAAATAAATGACGGAAGCGCAAATGTGCTCCTTCTTGAACAATCGTGCTTTTCACACAGGTGGAACATTTTTGTTCCAACAACCATTTTGTTCCAGCCATAGCACCCAAGACGCGTCAATCACACTGAAGATTCAAAGAGCTTCACTTGTTCAAAACAAACAGAAGGGAGCAATTCTTCTCACAACATATAATTAAGCTGCTGAACTCTTTGCCTCAGAATGCTGTGGGCGATAAGAGTTTATGTGAGTTTAAAAGGTGACTGGACAAATTCATGGAGGACTACACTGCTGCTGGCTATTAAGCACAATGTCCTCACCTGCCTCAGGATGCCTGTGTGATGGAAATTGCTAGAGCCTAGCAGAGTACTCAGGGGAAATATCACTACATCCTTGCCATGTTCTCATACTTTCCATGTAGGCATCTGCTGCTGGCCACTACCAGAGACAGGACAGTGTTATAATGGACTTTTTGTCTGACTGAATGCACCCATCCTTATCTTCTTAATCAAACAAGATGGAAATGCCTGACCATGATTAAAATGGGCTTGGGAATGGGCTGAGGGTACCTAAAAGTTTGGCATGGCAGGTCTTCATCTGAGAGTATGTCACAAGAGCTGATGTATAGCTTGGTGCAGTACCGCATCAACAACAAAACAAATGTCCTTCTTGGGCTGCGATTTCATAGCTGAGCTTGCACTCTCCTCAGCAGACACGATCTTAATGGTGAATGAACTTCAGGGTAGACTGCATCTGATGCAAGATAGCAGTCATTATTCAGGCTGACATTGACAAAATGACAGAGTGGTAAAATAATGGCACATTCTTTGATGCTGCCTCAGGGTCAGGATACTCACTGTTATAGGATGGTTTATCGATTGGGCCTGCCATTTTTAGAGTCCAGACAAGATGTCGGGAGGACGTTGCAACAGGAGAATAACGAGAATTAAAGGATTTAGCATTGGTCCGTGGCCTTCATGGGGCATGGACGTGCAGGTTTCTTATGGACTCTGAACAAATGATCTGAAACTTGTGTACCTCCCAGATGATGATGCCATAGATACTTTGATAGCCAGCAACTTTCTTGTTGCTGATCTCATGAGCTTCCAAGAATACCACATACAGAGATGGATTTAATTTTGGGGCCCACAGTGACACAAAAGAGCAGCTCTGATTTCATTGCTGCATGCATTGCTCTGAAGAATGAAGGTTTATGCAAAGTCTTGGTGCACAAGGAAAGATGCCAAGCCAAATGTATTTTTAGCTGTTCAGCCAGCTGGGTTTCTTGTGTCTGTATGAATTCACTGCTTTTCCCCACAAGGATGATCAGAAACATCATTCTTGCAAAAGTTCTCAGTAAAATATCTGTAAAAACCGGTGAACCCAAAGGTGCTGTGAAGCTCCTAGACCTTCTTTGGAGCCCACCCAGCAATGGCAGAAATGCTTTAGTTTTATGATTATTCCCTCTCAGGAGATGACATATCCAAGGAGTTGCACTTTAGTGAACTTCTCATATTTTGTGTAGAGTCTATTTTCTCAAGCATCAGCTAGAGAGGACCAGGACTCTCCATGCACCCAGCCAGGACTGAGCCTGACGTTACTAGTGCAGGGCACCAATGGGAACAGGCTGTGTGCTGTAGCTATATATTCAAAGTAAATGTGTTCTACATAGGCTAACACCTTCTAGTCAACACCTTCATAAATACAGACCAAGCTGCAAGCTCTATTTAAGCCCTACTCCATAAACATCCTGGCACTCTGTGTCCTTTTCAACAGTTCATTAATTAAAGACAGATGACATTTGGTTTTGATCATTATTTATTTTTCACGATTTGATGCAGTCAACAACAAGGCATAAAGAGCGGTCATTTTTTAACAAACACAACAGAGGTACCAAAGGGACATAGACGAGTGAATGAAATTCTTCATTAGGCTTTTTTAGGGTATTCTTGTGAGGCTTGATTTCTAGTCTGGAGAAGCAGTAAATTGTTTCAACTGAGGTGACGGTTTCAAAATGCAGACTGTTTGGATATCAAAAGGCTGAGGCTAAAGTACCAGACAGCTTTCATCCGAGTATTTTTCAGAGGTCTGGGGGAGCAGTTTACTTGGGCTTGCTGGACACAGGTGTGGTCAGTGTGACCAAATTATTTCCAGGACTTCAACAGCATGTACAAAAAAAAAAATGGCCACTTTGGACAAACTGCATCCATAGTGATAGGATTTCTGTGAAATGGAGAGGTGATGCGCAGCAACCAAGAGATGCCAAATAGCAGGGGAATGCATCACATTGATTGAATCAAACTGTGTGTTCACAAGGTGATCTGGGATCAAAACTCAGGGAGCTCACTCCGACACAACCACCAGCAAGGTCAGGAGGGGCCCTGGCTCTGCTGGACGAGAAAATCAAGCTTCAGGGTAGCCATGAGGTTTCCAGATGTGACAAAGTCACTCAAAGAAACTGTGAGGCACAGCAAGCAGAGCTGACTTTCTGCATGCGTGGAAAAGCAGGCTTAGCAGAGCTATCAACTTTCAAGTCTCACTAAGGCTGGGTGTTCTGCACATTTCCTTGGCTGGGCAACCAGTAAGAAAATGAATTTTTCAAGCGTGATATAAACAAAGCCAAAGGAAAACTGTTCTTGGTTGTCCATCTGGTGTCTTTTTTGATGCCTTCCTATTGTGTCAGCCAGTGCTGGTATGAATACAGGTTCTGCCTGGGGAAAGTAAGCATGATCTGGGCAGGAAAAAGCTTTATTTGCCCTTGATTTTGCACACTGCAGGCCTGCCTGCAGAGTTCAAGTAGGGATGTGTACAGGTCTGGAGTGCTGATCCCAGCCAGCTTAATCCTTTGCTTTATTGTATCAGCTTTGGCAGAAACAGACTATCTGAGGCACTTCAGCCTACTCCCGGTCAAAATCCGTGCACAGCAGATCAAAGCGGGACAGACACTGTCTGTTGCTTGCCAAGAAGGCCAGGTGGCAGAAAGCTTCTCACATGTCAGCAGGCACTAGGAGATGTTCGGAAAACGTTTACAGGCAGCTGACGTCTTCGTTGAGATCTCAGGCTGCAGCTTTCAAGAGTTCACCGCACCTTCAAGCACAGCTGCTGAGGAGTTAGGGTGAATGCAGCTGGGTGGGACACAGGGCTGAGCACCAGCACACGCATTTTCCCGGAGCGGGTCAATGCAAAGATGACAACCAAGGGCTGGGTAGGAGCAGAGGCAGATGGCAAGGCAGCAGTATGAGTCCTTGTACCCATAACAATCAGCTTTGTCTTTCTTTAAATCACAAACAAGTGTTTAAAGAAAACTCATCCACTTCTCTGGGTTGCTTTGGTGGTCTGGAATAGACTCCAGGAATTGCATCCAGTCAGCCGTCTGTTCCTACGCTCAGTTTGCGAGAAGATGATGCCCGAAATCTTAGTGGAATTCAAATTGAAAAAGGGCAAAAAGGCTAATCCAGGGAGAGAGCCAGGAAGACATTTAGAACCGGGAACATGGTAATGCAAAAATTACTGCTCCCAACAGCACTTTCAGTCTCCTCCCTAGGACCAAGGATTAAATGGGACAGAAAGTTGCTGTGATTTGGCTTCTGCTTTTCATGTGTTGAATTTTATTTTCCTATTTCATTTTTTATTGTCTTTTTTTTTTTTTTTTCATTTGGGAAGTGACCCAAGAAATTGTGTTTCCCACATAGCCATTTCAAAGGAAATTTGATGCTGCAACAAGGGCCCTGGGGGAAACACTTTGGGAAAACAGCACCAGCTCTGTCCTTCCTCTCTTTTTAGACCTAGGAAAAAAAAAAAAAAAAAAAAAAGAAGAAGAAGGGGAAAGGGAGAGCAGAGGAGCCCTCAGTGTGGGGAGATGTGAAGCTGGGGGAGATTGGGTTTCAGAAAAGCAGTCAGCGTGGCAGCTTCATCCTGTTTCTTGAGCCAAGGACTCTCAGCCTCTGCTCAGCCACAGAAATATCTCACTCTTCAAAGCTGATACTTTTGTGATCCATTTTTTTGTCCCTTTGCCTTCCTGTCCCCACTGGAAGACTCCATAAATACTCTCCTGATTTTGCTCAGCCCTCCACAAAGGTTTCTGGACATTTTAAGGCAGAGATACAACACCTTCTAGCCTTGCCTAGGAGATAAGCTCTTTGGCAGGGTGCTCCATGGTGTGGTGGGGCACCACTTGGCAGCCTCCTAGGAGTCTAGAGACCGGGTTGTTTATGCCAGGGGCTGACACAATGCAGGCTAAGTATCCTTATGCACCCCACACCTCTAACATCTGCCCCTAAAGCAAAGATCCAAGTGTTTTCAAGGGTAGCAGAGTGATTGCCAACACAGCAGCAACAGGGACCATGAGGATACTTCAGGGTCTGATCTAAATGTTCAGCACCCTGAAGAGAAGGATCCCCCACCCCAAAAATCCTCAGTTTGCAAAATGATCTCTCCTAGCCATGCTGAAATGGGTTGAGTTTGGAGAAAGGAGGAAAAGAGCCTTTCCCCAGCAGAATCATGTCCAGCTGTCTTACCTTGCCTTGGATAACTGAACAAGGGCTTTGATCAAAGCCACTTGGCATGAGCATCCATTCCTGTCTCTGAAATGCAGCTTTGCCTTGCCTTCTCAGGGAGACAAAATGCTGGAGGCTGGAAGGAGCCAGTGCAGTGTGTGAGGCATGTCCTGCCTCTAACGCTGGCTGGGTGAGCAGGGGGCCAGGCGTCAGATGTTTGCACCTGAGTTGCTCTAGTCAATGCAACTCCCAGGAAGGCTAGGCTCAGAGAGCTCTGGGGCCACCAGGCTCAGTGGTAGCAGGAGGGTCAGTACGTACCAGCCCCTGAAGGCTGCAGTGACAGACCCTGTCTTACACCCTGCAAGGTGCTCTGGCCCAGTGGGTCAAGCAAAACTGGAAAATTATTGATACTTAACCAGCCAGCTCACTATCACTCTGCTTTGTGGGATGAAGATGGGAACAGTGGTGATGCTGCTCTAGGTCATACACAAATGCCCTGAAGAATCCAACAGTTGACAAAATATTCATCTTCCAGAGCCGGGGTGGATTTAGTGCCACCAGGCAATGGAAGTAGCCACCCATTTGTACCATCCTCATGCCCCTGGATGAGTTTTCTGTTTACCTGTTGGTATGCTCCTTCCCCAGGGCTGGGAGCTGCCTAGCAGGAAGACAATGGGAATCAGCTTTCAGCTCAGTACAGCTCCAGTCCTCACCTTCTTACACAGTGCAAACTGAAAAGTGCTGCAGCAAGAACGTGTGCCCCACAGGTCACCTGCAGCAGCAGCTTTGTATCCCAGGGGGGCTGGGGAGCAGGAGGGGCTCTGGTTACCTGCTCCCCAGCTGTCCCTTGCTGTGCGCACACACTGATGTGGCACACAAGGGTGTGCAGATCCACCACTTGCACAGCCCTGCAGAACACAGTGAAGTCAGAGCAGGTGGGCAACTGAGCCCTGATCCTGTGGAAAGGATGTGCTGAAGTCCCTAATGAGACATGCCAAAGAGTTCTTCCTCATTACCTCTCTCTGTCCTCCCAGCCTCACTTCACACAGCTCTTAAGAGCTGGTGTAACCCTTTACAAGCCCCCTCAAGGTCTATTCAGACTCTGAAATTCCCCCAGGCTGGCAGTCTGCCCTTGTATACCACAAAGTACTGGAAGGCTGTACCTACTCTCCTGTAGCTGAGCAGCCTGCTCATTTCATAGAATGGTTTAGGCTGGAGGAGGTGTTTAAAGGTCACCTAGTCCAACCCCCCAGCAATGTGCAGGGACATCTTCAACTAGATGAGGTCGCTCAGAGACCCTTCCAGCCTGACCTCGAATGTTTCCAGGGGTGGGGCATCCACCACCTCCCTGGCAACCTGTTCCAATGTTCCACCACCCTCACTGTAAAAAATATCTTCCTTACATCTAGTCTAAATCTACTGTCATTTAGCTTAAAAATATCACACTTTGTCTTATCACTACAAGATTTCCCATGGCAAGGCACATTTCCTTAGGCAATGAAGCTGCAGGAAAAGGCTGCTCATCAGTGAGGCCAGTGCCCTCTCTTCCATGACCCATGTTGGTGCCCAGAAGATTTGACTACCTTTCCACATTTCCACTCATCCCCTCAGACTGAGCCTGGTTTAGCACCCTGCAGTGAGTGCAGGAGGCTGGAGCTGACAGATCAGAGGGCTGCAGGGATCATACTTGTAGCCACAGAGACACAGGACGTTTCCTCCACTGGCACAATGTTGTCCTGGGTATATACATGATTATGCATGTGTGCAGGTGCAAATCTGTTGTTTGTGCCTGGAGTCAGCTCAGCTGCACCTAGCAGTGCAGCCCAGCAAGCTCCATCTGCTTCCCCTCCCACCATCCAGACAGCGAACCACAGCTCCGCCCCAGAGCAACGAGCATCTTTCAGAGGAGGAGAAGACTCATCAGCATCCCGCACACATTCTTGATCTCAGCTAGGTCTCCAGGCAAAGGCTTTTAGATGAGATCAGCATTTCTTTTGTCATGTAGATTCACTCATGGAGGATGGACTGAGATCCATGAGATCCATTTCATGGATGGCTCCAAACAGCTGTGACACAGAAACAGCTTTCAAATGCTCCCAGCCTGGCTGCATCTGAGCAACTGTCCTGGAGGCCTGATTTGCTTTCTAATCCACCTACCTAGGTATCTCAAACACATTGCCACTGCAGCATCTTGGTCTCAGTTTATCTCCATATCCTATTGCATATTCCCAAATGATGTTGAATAATGTGTTTCCGATATTACTTTTTAAGTAACCTTAATTGTCTGATTTTGATTTGTGTTTAAATTGCACTTTTCCATGCAACCTGAGAGGCATCAGAATTACAACGTTTCCTTGGGAAGTTATTTTCGTGTGCTCGTTTGGCAAGCACTCCAGTTGGAGGGCATATGCACGAGGGGGCAAGTTAAAGCTTCTGGGGGAAGATCAACTTCTGAATTTCCTGAGGTTTATGAGATTAAAACCTCACATTTAACATTGCATTAAAAGAGAGCTGGCAGGTTCTATTTCACAGAAGATGATGCTTTTGTGAAAAGTGCTTTTTACAAAACATATGGCCAAGGTAATTGTTTGAGTTGGGGGAGGTGAGGGTGCTGCAAGAAGAGGGAGTTATTCCAGGGAAAGGGTGTCTTTTGAACAGCCCTGGCCTGAAGAATTTGGAGGCCTCAGTTAATACATGAAACTTCACAGAGCAGTGAGTTGACTTCCCTGTTTTCTCTGCCAGGAGGGAAGGAAGTAAAAGGAAGCAGGCTGCTCAGAGGGGAGAGCTATGCAGTGCCTCAACACGAGCCTTAGACACCACTCATGGCTCCAGACACACCTGAAGCTGGGCTGAAACACCACAAGGAGGCTGGAGAAGGCCTGTTTGCACATGGGTGCACTTAATGAGCAACACACTTTGTTCATTACATGCCTTCACTTAAAATCGTAAAAGATTTCGTGAAGGCTTTTCCTTTCCAAACATATGTAGATTGGTTGCTCCCCTTTAAGGTGGCTTTTGTGTTCACAACAGAGAAAAATGCTCAGCCAGGCTGAAGCTCAATGCTGACATCAGTGGGAGCTTTCATTAATTGAATTACTGTTTTGTGGCAGAATGTTTTAAAAATAAGCGGAAATGTCCCACATACTTTTTTGGCTGAGAGATCAAATGTATCCAAAGGAATTCAATAATATTCCTACATCTGTGAGTCCTGCCTGTCCCTGGAGAGAAAAAAAAGTCAAATTCAGTCTCCACCATTGTTTGTGTTCATTATATTCCCTTATCGTCTTTTTGGCTTGTGGGCAGCGGGGGGGGGAACTAGCAGAGTTCCTCAGGCCTCAAATGGAAACATATAGAGTCTTATGCATATCACAGGAGCAGGAAGGACAGTATCAGAAAAAAGAGACTCCCCCACTATTCATCTGAATAAGAGCCATGATTTGCTTTGATGGCACTCGCCTCCCCCATTGCTTTCTTTTCTTGTGAATACTTATTGTGGCAGAATCCAGGCTGAAAAGGTGTAGGTAAAAAAGGAAACCACGAGGTGAGATTCTTTGAACCTGCATTCGCATGCAGAGCCACATGTGGATATGAATTTTCAGGCAAGTGTATCTTCAGATACGTATTGGCAGGCAAATCCCAAAGCAAGTACTTACACTTATATGAACTGATGAGGATTTATCTAAGAATTTGCTGGCAAAAGAATACTCATGTGAACACTTATTCAGAGATACCCTAGTAGGGAAATACTTGTTCACAGGCTTGTCCACAAATGCATTAGCTGCAAATTCATATGTAAATACTGGTGCTACAGCCCCTCCATATATGCCTGGGTGAGAGAACGTGTGTTCATGTATAGATGAGCAAGGCAAGCAACAGTCAAATAAGAATGTAAATATGGAATGAGAGGAAAATGCTGTTTGATACTCATGCAAACACAGCTGGGTACTTGTACAATGGCTGTGTGAGTGTGTGACCCGGGATGCCAGTGCGATCACACATGCATGTATTCAGACAGGGTTTTACTTTGACAGATGCTCATGCATATTAGCAATGAAGTCAAACATTAATGCATATCCATTTTGCTGGCCAATATTCAGGTAATCAGACATTAACTGGCGATTTTATGGTGGCACTGGAAAGGGTTGGTATGACCAACCTTTGGCTTCTGTTTGGGAATCTTTCAGGTGTCCTCCTTGAAGGAAGAAGGAGCAAAGTCACACAGCTTACACCCAGAAAAGAAACAGCCTTAGCTCAGATCTACACTAAACTCACAGAGAAAGAATCCAGGTGTAACTGGCTTGCCAAGTCCTGAGACTGAGATGCCAAAGCAGAAAACAGGAGTGGCACCGAATCCCCCTGGATACATTTGATCTCCTCCACCGGAAAAATTGTCTTGGACATTTCAGCTTATTTTTAAAATATTCTGCCACTAAACAGCTAAATCTCCCTCTGACATCAGCTCTTAGCTTCAGCGTCAGGTCAAGTTTTATTTAAGCTGCCTTAAATGGACATTGCTAAGATGGAAAGAAAAATAATGCTATGAAACATCTGATACTTGAAACGCAGAGTTATTTCTGACAGAGGCAGTGCTCACCCCATCTCCCAAGAGCAGACTCTCCTGCACCATTGTCTTGCAGGGAGGAATTTATCAAGGGAAATAAGAAGGTGAACCCACTCGGTCAGAAATCTCCACTGCAGGAAGACCACACTACCCAGTGCCAGGCTTTTCACTGATCGTAATGTTCTTCAGGCAGCTGCGAACAGTTTGGCACTGGGCACTATTGGTTGCTAAAAGCCTATCGCATCCTGTGTACTTGCAGGTGGAAGTGAGCTGTACACCTGCAGAAGATCCAGCATGGCCTTGACTGCCCCCGCTGCCACATCCCTGTGAGCACTCTGTCCTGTGCTGCAGGCTGTGCCCTCGTCAGTGCTGCCTGCACAGAACTACTACGTGTAGTGGGACTGGCTGCAAGAGCCAGAGGGTGGTGACAACAGGAACAGGTGCTCCCTGGATCTTGCTTTGGAATAACCCTCATATGTTGTCTTCATCTGTCTTCCTCCTTTTGTGCAGGCCTGCTTTCCATCTCTTTCTAGCACCTGCATGCACATTGTAAAGCAGCCTCTGCACCCACCACACCTCTCCTCACAAGCCTGCAGGAGTGCAGACTGCAAACATACCTTTCCTATCATCAAATGTGGATGCGCACCCCCTCCACACACCCCATGCGAAAACAGCCAGCCAGGCTCCCCAAATGCACGCTCAGGGAGTTATAAAAAGGTAGATGTGTTTTTCAGGAACACAAGCAGCCCAGCTGAGCAGAACTTCAAGGGGGCCACTTCTTGCTCCCTTTCGTTTCCACTCCAAAGAGTGCATGAATGATGTCCGGTGGGAACAAGCTCGCCAAGAAAAATGCAGCTGAACTGCCGTCATAAGGGCTGTGTGCTTCACACCATAAAACCAGAGTGGAAGAGCCGTGTGAGAAGCTAAGACCCTCACGCACAGGCCATAATGTTCTTTTCTGCTTTGAAGTGGATTTAAGGGCTGGCTCAGCCTCTCTGGGGGCTGGAGGCTGCTGCTTATCCATACAGCCTAGCAGCAGCAATAAGCAGCCGAAAGTTCTCAAGCTTCCTCTGTATAGAGAGCAGGCAATGTTCCACATCCCTCTTCCTCCAAAGCAGCAGCTACTATCAAGGAATCACAGGATGTACTGTCACAATGCCTCCACTCCCCTCTCTCTGTCATGTTTTGAACCTCAACTGTCCCCATCTGAGGTCTGTTCGCACCTCATCAGTTTGACCTCATTTTCATGGCAAGGAATGCCTTGCAGGGCACCCTGAATGGGACCTGGGTACTCTGTGGCCTGCCCACAACCTGTCTCCAGGCGGAGGTCTTATGGACAGCATCCCCCAGGTTCTTGCTTATGGTTGAAGTGAGTTGGATGCTGTCTGATTCCTTTGGGATTTGCCAGCTTTACTTGGCTTATATCTCCCTTCAATTTTTCCTGTATATAGGGAAATCCTGGGCTTTTTCCTTCTTTTTCCTTCCTCATTAAGAGACATGGATGTCCAGCTGTGGATGGACCTAGGCCAACTCTTTTCTCCAAGATCCCAGTCAGGAAGGTCCATCACCCATCGCCAAATGACCAGATCTGTACAGCTACCCTGGGGACTCATGGCAGAGAGCAAGAGCTGGGGTCACAACAGGCATTGCTCACAACTGCTCCAAACTCTCTGCTCTAACCATTGAGCTGGGAAAGCCCATAGGAACTGGTCACAGGGAAAGAAACCCTAGCATCCAGACACTGTGGCAGAGCCTTTCCATCTAGATGTTTCTTTCTGTCTCCTCGTCTCTCCTCATCAGTGGCTAATGATACTTGGCCAAGGCAGAGGTATAAACACCACCTTATCTGAAAAGTCACCTATGGGGAAAGGAGATTTTGGAGGAAATGCAGCTCTGGATGTTTGGGTTACTTACTTCACTGCAAGCTACTGCTTCACAGCTGCCTCACATATGGTGGTCAGCGCAGCACAGACTGACAATAGAAAAAGACCATCCAGGGCTCGGAAGCTAAATCCTATGGTGGTCACAGAAGCCAGCCACATCTTCCTACAGCCCTTCTGGGGTGGCTGCAAGAAAAAGTAGCTACTAATGCATGACTTTTCTCCACCAGATACACTACCTGAAAGCTCAGCATCTAATTTGCACTTGTCACCTGGGATATCTCTTGTTTGTGGATGATGCAGATTCACCCTGTCTGTTGAACACCCTTGTATGAAGAGAGAATTATTTTCCTCATTCCCTGGAGGTATCTGTTTCTATCCACTGGCTGTGAAAGGAACAGACAGCAGCTACAGTGTAGATCAGAAACATAGCATTAACACGGCCAAAAATAGGTGGGATGAGTCCTACCCTATGTGTCAAGTGGGAGGTCACCCCTGTATCATGCTGTGTGCCCTTTCTCACTGTTTGTCTATAAAAAGAAATTTCTGACAGTTCTGGCACACTCAGGTCTTCAGGAGTTAGGCTAGCGTGTTTCTAGTATAAACTCTCAGGTACCTGGGAGTGGTGGTGGAAGAGGAGACAAAACGGAGATTTTCAATAACCTTTCTCAGATATAAGGCTATTAAATTTGTGGCCAGTCTCAGTGTTACCTAAATCCCCCACATCTGCCCTGATGATACGTTCTGCCATAGGGATGGCTGGATATGACCTGTACCCACCCCTCAGCTGCTATGGTTTGCAGCCTATCACATCATTAATGTTACTCAGGCTCATTTCAGCTAATAGTAATGTTGCCTTTCCTACTATGATTGAGGAAACCTCTGAAAAAATCTGCTTCAACCCTTGAAACTGAATATACTGCCAGTCTAGAGGAATCATCATGCATGCTTTATGTCCTTTACACTGAAAGTCCTGGTCCTCAGCTCAGCACGGTGAGCACAGGCTGCCTGCAAATCAGGCATCTGCAGCAAAGGTGCCAGCACACATGCTCGTAACCTTCTTCCCAATCAGATCAGCTAGAGATTTCTTGCTTTATTAATGAGAGGAGTGATTCTTGAGAACAATTAAAGAGTTGCCGTAGGCATAGACACCGCATGTGCAGACGTGTAGTGGTCCTTCAGGTACTGCACAGAGGTTAGGGAAAGGCTGATAAAGTCAATGCCCAAGAAACAGTTTTTCACTCAATTACAGTAGTTTAAAATAAGGTTGAAGTCTTGGTTCACCACTGTTCCCCAAGTATACCCACCACAGTTCATGTCTCAAATGCATATATTAGATAAATTCAGATGGCCTGTCTAGGTTGATAACAGACTTGGGGAATGACCTCAGGTTGAACTGCAGGGAAAAGAAATTGTTTCCTCATTAATATCTCTGCAAAATAAATGTCAACTGGAAAAACAGTTTCTGTGTAATCAATCTTGGTTCATAGACACTGGGCTCTGACAATTCCTCTCATGGAAAGGAATATATTTCCCATACATCTGTAGTGTTTCATACATTATAGCTTTCATAATAGCGAAAGCCAGTGCTTGGGTTACATTGAGCTTTTCTTTCTAACCCTTCGGTTTCACATGATCATAATTCTCTGAAAAATTTCTCTTTTCAGACTAAAACTTTCACACTTTGTATAGGGCAGGGAATGATGATTTTTCTTTCACTGAAGAAAACCCTTTTAGCTATCTTTGATTTATTGGAATGTGTGTAGGGGAGAATTACACTTTTATGGCTTTTTAAAATGTATTTTTCTTCTTGGCAACTAACAAGGCTAGAAAAGCCCTTTTCCTAACCTATTTGGCATTTTCCTTCCCAAGAAGCTGAGGTTTTGTTGGGGGCAGGCTGCGGAAATCGTCTACAAGAAAAACAGCAATTGAAGGATCACCTCTGAGCATGCTTGACTGAGATATACTGGAAGTTTAGGAGGAGGAGGAAGAGAAGTGTTTAGATCTATTTCTTGCAAGACAACATTGTGTACAGAGTCTGCTGCTGAGCCGGGGGCTGATTTAGGTTGGTCACCGGGTTAAGGACAGGAATGCATGGTTGAGTGACAAGCAACTCTCTCTCAAATGTAGAAGGAAGGTGCATCTCTAATCACAGTCTCACCAGGTTGTGTGATTTACATTCTGAAGACATTAGGTTTTGCTGGTTTCCTTCTAAAAAAGCTCCAGCTCTGAGAGTCAAATGATATGAGGGAATCTCATGTATAATTGCAAAGAAGGTAGGTGCTTTCTCAACTTCACCTTTATGCAGAGAAGTGTGAAAGCCTGGCTTAGCAAGGCTCCAAGATTTCTCCAATTTCATATCCTAAAACCTATCCTCTTTGGCCTTTCCTAGCCACTCATGGCAGAGGCAAGTGGTTGCTAAATCACTGGTGGCCCTTTCCTTCCCTGCTGCAAGCAACCTTGTGCCACTGCTCCCACAGTACCACGTCCTGAGCTTGCTGCTCTTCTCTGGGAAGACAAGTTGGAAGAAAACACCTGCAAGACCCAGAAAATACTGAGGTGAATTAAAGAACCTCACGTTTTCGGTAAAGAACTATTTTTAACCAGCATCATGTTGCCCATGTGGACTGGCCAATGTGTTTGAGCACCAGACATTGCCAACTCCATGAGCTCACTTTGGAGGGGCAGCAGAGTACAAGGGAAATACAGACAACTGCACAGTGCTTTCTTCTACTCTTAGCTTTCCCTTACTAACAGAAGGTAATAAAATATAATGCAAAATTACTCCATTAATGCAACAATGGGATTATATATCCATTCAGTGAAGGATGGCAGGAAGTTGAGAGGTTGATCCCATCTCACCCACAATAATTCATAGCCCTTATTTGTTGTGCTGTCTGCCTCCAGTTCAGGTGACTGTGCTGGTTAATTCTGGCAGAATTTCAGCAAAACTCCAGGAATCTTAGCTGAAGAGTACATTTTTCACCACTACTGGAATTTTTAAAGCACCTAGGAGTTTGGGCTCAACTTACTGCCTTGGCTTTTTGACCTGGGCAATGAAGCTTGTTCTGGTGACCTAGCCTTTTTTCCCATTTCTTACATATTTCCTATGCAGGGAATACCTGCATCCATTCAGAGACTGCATTCATCCTACTACCTCAGAGACTTTCCCTCTGAGATCTTTGCTCCCTATGCAAGAAAATGCTAGATGGTTTTTGCAACTCATTGTAACTAGATCCAGGCATTGCCCTATTCATTGCAGTAGGCTATTCCACAGAGATCCCTTCACATTGTAATGCTTGTCCTTGGAAATCTTATTGCCTACCTCTGTTTGAATTTAAACCAAAGCTGGCAGCTATTGTTTGATCTCAGCCTATTCTCTTCAATATGTTTTTTTACAAAATCATTTATTACTTACCAAAAATCAAATCTTGAACACTAATATCTCAAAGTATTTGGGAGAAAAATCTGCCATCTGCCTGCTCTCAACAATCTTATTCTGACTTCAATAATCAGTCTGGAAAAATCTATTAAAAGGATTAAGTGATGCATTGCTCATGGGCTGTCAGTGGGATCCATCCAGCCTCAAGACCTTGTGTCACACTGACTCAAACTGGAGGGCAGGATAGGATTGTATGCCCATTAGTAGACATTTTGGAGGAAAACATGAAACTGTAGCTGGCAGATTAGCCCCCCTACAGTTTTCCCACTGATGCCTAAAGCATAAAGTGTAAAGATCTTCCTAAAATGTGTTTTCCCTAAGATTGAGAACCATTGGTGTTTTATTACCTGTAGAAATAACCCTGGAGAAGACCAAGCAACCATTAAACAGGCTTTGGATCTTGCTGAGCTGCTGCTTTCAGTGTCTTCTGTTGGCAGAGAGCTGCACAGCTTAATGCCCTTCTACAGCCTATGCATCTTCCAACACTGAATCTGTGGGGCAATTAACAGCATTAATGGTCAGCTGACTTGGGACCATACACTGTACATTTAAAATACCACCAAGGAGACTGGTTGTCAGGAAATGTAGACTCTACAGTCAGGTAGGAACATATTTTAAGACTGTAAGCACTGTGTATTAAAAGTATATTTACAACATAATAAGCCAGGCTGTATATTTCAAAGATCAATGAGAAGGGGCCAGCTTTGGTGACGTTTGAAGTCTATCTCCTGGGCTGTCACATATATTCAAAGAATGCCTGCTATACATTTAGATCAACCCCCATCCTAAATGGAGGGGAACACAGCTCTCTCCCCATATGGGGCTAATCTCCGGGAAGGCGGCGTGAGCACATGGTACCAATTCCTACACACTTTTGTCCCTTAACTCAGTCCTGAAGGCAGGGAACTGAGATGGGGGCAGGGGTAAAAGCCTTATGTCACTTGTTTATCCTTCCAGAGAGGGGTGCCTGCTGCTCACAGGTGATCAGCTTGGTTTTGCTTGCATAGAAGGGGAGAAATACAAGGGGACTAATCATAGGGAGTGATGCTTTGGGACAGGAACAGCTCCTGATGGAAATGCAGGGATTGTAACTCCCAGCCACTTTCTGGGGCAACAGTAAAAAATCAAATAGAACCCGATCAAATCAAATGAGCTGACACCTCTCTCTACACAGGCTTCAGGTGTTAGAAGCAGGTGGTTACTGACTGTGATAGAGGATGGATAAAGAAACACCCTTTCTGGCAGGAGTGAAACTGCAGTGGTGGTCGCACTAGGAGACCTGGCTGACAATAGAAAACATTTTAGGGGGAAGAAAAATCCAACTTTTCAACAACACATTATTTCCTGGAAGTTTCCAAAACCTATTACAGATTTATTTTTTTTTTGTGGTGTCACATTAATAAAGTAAATTACAGTTTAGTCAGTCTTGACATTTTTTCAGTTTCCTCATCTTCTCTTTCAAGTAAAAGAAAAAACTGAAGAGAAGGAAAGAATAACAATATGAGGGGGTAGCGTAAGAAGAAGTAATGTTAATGCCCCCAAACGTGGATAGCCACCATTTTCAAAGGACCTTAAAAGCTAGGGGTGTGGGTGAGACGAGGATCTCTTGCTTAAAATTTTGAAATGATAAATACTGATATCTATATTTTTTTTCAAACTTTCTTGATTTTTACCCTTCTAATTGTATTAGAGAAAAAGATGTTCTACAAAAATCCATGATTAGTTGAGAGAGTCAGAGCTGTGAAGTGTAGGAGAATTGCTCACCTTCCTTAAGACACTTGCATGCATACATTGTCTAAGCCACCTGTATGAGAGTCCTGTCCTGGCTGTGTTCATCTTGCTCTGCACAGGCTGATCCACACCCTCTGCTGCTGTGTGTAGAAATATCTGTGCCTCCAGGCAAGGGTCTGGGGTCTGCTGAGAGAAAATTAGCCTAATCCTTCTCCTGCTACAACAGGGGACTTTGCTGTCGGAGTGCACAATCTTATACTCATGCATTTCTGAAGGAAATGAGCTATTACTTAGCAGTGCTTGATAGTTTCACCTCTCATTAGACATTAGGAGTGAATTGTCTGAGTTAGAGCTCTTGTTTCTTATGCAGCAAGAGCAGAGATGTTGGCTTATCAAGAAGACATACCACCACCCTTGGAGGTGTTGGCTCTGCACTTGGAGGAACTGCTTGACCCCAGATCTGGGCGACAGCTCACAATCACACCAGTAATTTTCAGATGCGTAGCAGGAGAGAAGACTACTATCCTGTGTTAATGACAGTCTCAAGGATGTGGAATAAGCTCTGGGTACCACTGTCAATAAAAATGAGGGATGTTTAGCTCCATGTCCTTGTCGCTGTACAGATCTGGAGGATCAGAGCTATCTTGGGTGGGCCTTCCATCCTTCCTAGAACTCATGGGCTCCTGGCAGCAACATAGCCTCAAGCACAGACTCCTGTCATCCCACTCCCTACCCATGCCCCAGCAACTACTGTCAGGCCTCAAACTCTTCAAGTAGCTTTGTCAAGCTTTAATTACACAACTACAACCTGTCCAAGAATTTTATGACATTAATAAGAATGTTCCTAATTAGCATTTATTGTTTATATTATTGAAATTCCAAATTACACGACCAATTGATTTTTCCCCGTTGCCCTCATTAAGTTGCAGTGAAATGCATTTTAAAATAGATTGGCACTTAATTCCTCTAGAACGCGCTGATTAGATCAAGTGCCTGTTTCACTGCATTTAGTTGCATGAAGTTGCGTTAGGTTTCAATTTCTTCTTGTTAGCATGAAGCTGAGTCACCAACTGAGTTCCTACTGCCCCGCCCAACAGGTACCTACTGGAAAAATCCCTCTCCATGGCTTAGACCAGGTCTTTGGAATAAATGAAAGTGAAACAAATGTCTCCAAACAGCAGATTCAACATGTGATGAAATGTAAAGCTCAGACAGGTGTTGAAATTTTTCAACTTGCTTCATGAGTCAACAGGATGGGGAAAGAAATCTGGAATTATTAAGGGGTGTTTGGCTAAATATACAGACTCTGATCTTTTTCTATCTTCTTCAGGAACGGTCTGTCTGTGCCTGCTGCCTGTCCCCTGTCCTCTCCTCCCCACCAGCTGGACACACCTCTTGTCTGCCATGCAAAGGCATGAAAACTCAAGGCACGCATGGGGATGAGGTCCAGCAACTGGAACACATCTCTGGTTGAGGCACAGGTTTCTTGCATAGCTTCTTCAGATCACTTGGTGCTCATTAAGGTTTCTTTCTATATAATGGCATAACAATATCTCCCTATCTCAGGTGTTTAACAGGACTGATAATATGAGTCTACATGAGGATCTCCATAGCTTCATAAATATTAAAGCCAGCTTTCCCCTAAGCTTGTTATATCCCATGAGGACAACTTGTATCATCTTAGGGGTTTATCTTCTTGACCTTCTTGCAGATCTTGAAACATGGTCACAGCCATGTCACAGCGCTTTTTCATCATATCGCCTGAGTGACACTGGGTACCTCTGCAGACAGTGAACTGTACAGCAGAATGAACGCTGTGCTGTGGCAGGGGATGGAGAGACGCTGCTGTCTCCTGTCCTGGCTAGGACTTGGCCAGCAAGCCCACCAGGTTCCTGTCTATATAACATAGGAAGATTTTTCTTCCAGATCAGGAGCCTGCTTTCAGTGTAATCATGGGAAGGCGCTTGCTTCATAAAAGTGACTCCTCTTTCATTGCCTAGCATGCCCTTCTGTATCAGATAACTCATACAAAGACAAGAGAAACAAATCAGAATTTATCCAGAAAAGTGTGCTGAAGTGGGACAACTCCCTCTCCAGAGTTTCTGTCATAATTGTGCCTTACAATTAACACAGTCCTGTGCTGGGCTCTGGTTGAGGTGGTGCTGGAATAGCTGTGCGCACAGGTTGGTGGCAGCAGTCTGAAGGGCACTGGGATGGATGCATCCTCATAGACCCAGCACGCTCTGGTACATCAGCTAGTAATGCCAAAGGAAGAAATGTGTGAGGATGAAAGAGGGTCTGTATGTGGTTGAAGAGGGATGTTGAAGGACACTTTCCCTCTGTGCTCTGCTTTGCAGAATAGGAGTTTGATCCAAAGTAGGAGCATTGAGGGCATCTCCCAGCTCCTCTTGCTCTGGCAAAGGGATACAATCCCTCCCTCAGGAGTGACTCCTCTCTAAGCTCCTTTCAGAGGTGTTGCAGGTTTTCTTTCCCTTGTGCAGAGTGATCCTCTTCTTTTTCTTTATAAAATCAAAATTGAAATTTGTCAAAAATGTCTTTTGGGGAATGGCCCTTGCTGGTCGCAGGCTGTGCCCACAGCTGCGCTTCTTGGGGGCGTATTGGGGTCTGTGTGCTCAGGGCTGCTGACTCAGGGTGCTGGTCTCAGGCCGATGCCACCATCTGCTCCTGTAAAACAGTGCTGAGAACACAAATGGCAATAAAAATGCCTGATGCTGAGGATCCTCTCATGCTGGCTTTACATGTAAAGATAGACAAAATACAGTGTTTACCTGTATTTTCATGCTTTTTTTTTTTACAAAATGATTATTTTTCTAGGGAAAAAAAAAGATTTCTTTCCTATTTTGTATGGGGTTTCTTTTCCCCAAAATGTGCAGCTACTCCAAATAGGGCAGGGAACTGTCTGAACTGAAAATTCTGTCAAAAGCCAAAAAATTTTGCTCTCCACTATATTTGCTCACATGGAAATAAAACATGACTTCCCACTCCTCTACTAGTGGCACTCGACCACCAGTGGAATCTGTGAATAAAAACGGAGTTCATCATGCACTTTCACTGTTGCCTTTCTTCACATTGGCAGTGCCAGCAGAGCCAATCTAGTTAGCTTGGCCTAGCTGACCTAGTGTGACACTCAGTTAGCTAAATTCTAGGGTAGACCTGGCCTTGAAAGCAGGTGACGCAGTGCCACCTCACCTCTGTGAGCAGCTAATCCTGCATGTCCATCCCTACACTAAGCTACATCCAGGGTGTACATGTAAAAACCATGAGTATTACATGCTGGCCAAAGCAGCTATAAATCCTTGAGCACAGGGGTCTTTTTACAGGACAAATTGCCCAGAGAGCCTGGGCTCAGCCTTGGGCTGGGGCTGTGGTGGTCACTGCTGCAGGAAACACACTGCAGTGTTTGGCAGGGCAGGGGATGCAGGGGTGGTGATGATACCAGGCACAATTTCTAGCTTTCTGATAGCACTTGGTGCTCTGCCAAGGCATAGGAAAGGGTAAGCTTGGATCTCACTTCATAGAAGGGGAAACTGAGTCATGGAGCAATGGAGCATTTGCTCTGGAGCTGTGCCAGAGTCAGGAAGGAATCCAAGTATCCTGATTGTCATGCCTTTGGCCCAGACACCCCCCCACGCTGCCTCTTTATTAAGCATCCTCTAAGATGTCTTAAAAAATTCTTACAGAAAGGCTCTCTTGTTCTCTTGCAAGCTCTATATTAGCATCTGAAACACTCATGCTAAATTTGAGGAAGGAGGGGGAGGCGAAAACGCATGAGTAGCTACTTTGATTAGGTAATAAAGTATCAATTTATTTTTTATAAATACAGAGAAAATTCAAACCAGCTGGAACTTACAGTACCTCTTTGCACGCCACATTTCTAGCAAAATTTCCCCCGATTCCCTGGAATCTGCCCTGCACATTATCATGCCTGAGGGTGCACGGACACTCTTTGCTGTCTCTCTGCAGCTCAGACAGCCACATATGAAGGCAGGGGGTAGGAAGACTTTTACAACTGTTTTCACAGCGTTTTTCCCCTCTGGAATGCTAAGGAGGTTTTCCACAGGGGCTGCAATGCCCGTGGCACCTGGGGCTTTGGGAGAGTTGGTTATTTCTCTGACAGCGCAGAGACCTGTTTTGCTCCCGGCGCTGTGAGTGCCAGCAGCTTGCAAAGGATGCTTACGGAGAAGAAGGCTGGACACGGTGTGTACATGCTTGGAAACGCACACGCGTGGGTGTGCAAGCCAATGTGCATGTGTCTCTTGGGTGTCTGCTTCTCTCGTCATGTTTGTGTCTCAGCATCTACCTTTGTCACTGC
Organism: Eurystomus gularis; assembly: GCA_013400335.1. Classification (NCBI taxonomy): domain Eukaryota; kingdom Metazoa; phylum Chordata; class Aves; order Coraciiformes; family Coraciidae; genus Eurystomus; species Eurystomus gularis. The sequence continues at coordinate 120,231 of VZZY01013345.1, read as the reverse complement.
AACATGACCTGTAGAGAGAAACAGAAAGCCTGGGGTTGCGAGGAAGAAAAGGCTGTATAGAGGCAGGAGTATAGTCAGGAAGCTGCAGGGAGGGTGGGAATGATCCACAGCCATTGGACAGGAAAGAAGAAACAGGTTTAAACTGCAGGAAGGGGATTTCAAGCAAGATACAAGTAAATCAAAGTGACAAGAATTAAGTGTTTGCTGACTGTCTGGAGGGACGGAGACTTGCTGTTTTGAGGAATCTTCGAGAATAACATGTCTGCCAGGAAGGGCTGGAGAAAGACTAATTTTGGGGAGGGAGATGACTGATGGCCCTCTGCGTCCTCTTCAGCCCTCTCAGCTGTGACCCCATATTCCATAAGCTACAGCAGGAACTGAGTTGTTGTAGTGCTGGTGGGAAGAAAAACTTCTGAGAGCAGCCTGAAGGCAAACCCCACTGTACTCTCTGCAACCCTACAGGGCATGTGCTGCATTAGGCAAAAACTTGTTGAACCAAGATCTTCCAAACCTCCCACATTCCAACTCAAAGAAATGGCATCTTCTGATAAAGCTTGATTTAATCATGACACTCAGGAGTAAAGGAATGACTCCGGGTAAAGGAATATATAGTCTCCCCTCTTCATGCTGATAAAAGCAAGGGTGGAATAGCACAGAATGGAAAGTTCCTGTTACTGCAGGGGGTTTCCAGTGGAGTCTGTGCGTTCTTGGAACGGATCCTACAGAGGGGAGGCAGATGTGGGACCCTGGTGCAGTGCCGCGTTTCTCCAATCCATGCTGCACAGCACCTTGCATTCATAAGACCCTGTTCGGTTCTTTCCCTTTCTGCAAATTTTTCTAATAGGAGAGCTATATTTTGCAACAAGCTGAACTCCACAAACAAACTAGGATTCTATTTTAGACTCCAAATTGATGTATCCAACTGGCAAGGAAATTAGCATGAATTAATCAGGGGGAAGATGAAAGACTTCAGTAAGCAGCGTTATGAGCAACAGCCCTTAGTAAAGCTCCACAATACACTTCCCTCTTATCATTGGGTATAGCATGCAATGAATACTAGATCTGAGCAAATCACTGACTGGGGCGACAGGATGGTACTGGTACTTAACTACCATCTCCTTTTGTTAGGAAACTGTGCGCTTTTGTTGCCAGAGGCAGTTTTGTACCCTCTCCTAGCCATCCTCTCCTGCACGGGTCCATTGGGCTCTGCAGCCTTTCACACTACTTTAGCCTCATACAAACAAGTCCCTGTTCAGCCCAGCTGATAAAGACGCTAACAACCAATCTGATAAGTAATAGCTTAGCTGGCAAACAATTCATCACATCAACAAAATTGTTTAAGAGGGAGAAAAGGGAGGCAGCCAGCAAGCCAAAACTCCAGCGCTTAGCCACTGAGAGCTGTTAGCAAGGCAACATCAGGAATTTGCAAGGGTATGTACCTCTGCTCTCCATCCTCTTGCGCAGTGCAAGCATTGGACTCTGAGTTTCCCAGAGTTTCAGCTCAGATTGGTAACCTGTGTCACTTTAGAGCTCTGACTTCTGGCTTTTTTTCAGCACCTTAGAAGGGCAGAAGGATAAACCCGCTTGGTTAACGAAGTTTGGGGCAGTTAATTAGAGCAGAGCTCAGTGCCCTCTAACCCTGCCCTCAGCTCATCCTGTCATTTCTACAAGATGGATAAAGTGTGTGTTACACTTGGGTCCTCCAGGACAGCAGCTGATTTTAATGAGAGATTATGTACTTTTACCCCTTTAGATTTAAAGGGATCACTTGGCTCCTCAGCAATGTCCTCCTTTGCCTCCTCTTCCTCCTCCTGCTCTTTAATTGCTCTTTTCTACCCCCTGCTGCTCCCTCAGACCAATCAACGCCCTTCAGTCTTCTGATATATATTATATATTTCTCATTATTTGGCTTTATGCTGTTAACTATTTGCTCTTTGAATTCCCTCTTGGCCCTCAAGTTTCCACCATAAATGTGATAAGTTACAACATCTGTTCTGCCGGGGTTGGACTTAACGGTCTCAAAAGTTTGCTGTTTTGCTTTAAAAATCCCCAAAGTGCTGCAACTCACAGCTCTTGGTGCTTCTTCCTCTATTTTCATGGAAGCACCACGGCCTTGACATGACCATGACACTTCCGTGGCCACAGGAATGCAAGGAAATTACAACCTTTGGGTGAAACTGTCTGCAGTTCAGTGTGATATGTGCATTTTGAAACCTTGTGTCAAATTTGCAATTAATTTGGGTGAGAAAAGACATTGCTTCAGTCAGAAATAAGGCTCCTACAAGCACTAAAATTGTATTTTGGCATTTTCCACATGAAAACTAAATTTTATTTTTCTTGACAGAGATTGAATTAGGAAATATTAGGAAGCTCTAGAAGGAAATAAGAGGCTTTCTTTGAGCCAGCCTTTCTTTTCACATTTTAAATTCGCCCAAAGTTTTACTTCTGGGGCAAAAATACTTTTCAACTGTATTGTTAAAGCAAGCTTTAAAAAAAAGGAAAAAAAAACGTTTTGTTTATGCAAGTCCAGTTCTGAGCCTAGCTTCTTTTAAGTAATTATATATTTGCTGGCAGGGATTTTGTGCATTAACCAGAAACACAGCCTCACTGGGTGAGGTGCGAGAGGACTTCTGTATGCTGGGGAACACCTCAAGGAATGAAGCAGGATGGAGTGAAAAACATTGCCTTGAAGGGCTCCCAAAAGTTGTAGAGAAGATGAGGAGAGCAAACAAACATCTTCCTTCAGTTCACAAATCTGGATGGCAGCAAAAAGCGCGGTCCTTTGCCTGCCTGCCACCAGCACAGAGGCAACCTGTCTGACCTGGGGCTTGGTAAAGTGCATTACCATCATGCACAGGCTGACAGCAGAGAAACAAACCTGAAGATCATGCCAGGAGTGATGGAGACCTGGTCCCAGTAGGTGCCGGTGTCCTAGTGGCGTGGACACATGTGGTATAGACTCCATCCTTGGTATGTGAGCTGCTCCTGAACATGCAGAGCTGGCACAGCCACTATTGCCCACTGCATCTCCAGTGGCAAAACTCAGAGATTTTCTTCAGGGAAATTAATAGCAGTGAAAGTTGTTCAGCTGGCAGCCATGGAGCCCAGCATTTCCTTTTTCTGCCTAGTAAAGAGTGGGCAAGTTTTGTACCAGCTCTCTGCCTTTTTTAGCAGTGCTCAGCTCTGCTAGGAGGATTATCCAGGGCAGCTGGAGGGTCAGAAAGTGGCCTGGGTTCGATATCTTGGCTTCCCACCACAGGGGTCATCCCTAAGTGCGGGGAAGTGGTTGTGTGAGAACCTGGGGGAAGTTCAGTAACTTTAAGAGGTTTTTCCGTTCCAGAATGGAACAAAAGCCAGGGAGGTTTAACCATCTTCTTGAAGGAAAACAGCAGGGGAAAAAGAAAAGATGTAGGGATGACTCAAAGGGTTCTGCTTCAGTTTCTGCTTTTTCATTTTTCTTTTGGTTTTACAATGCATTTCCCTCTCTGAAGCAGGGGAAGAAGTCATCTTGAAACACTGTGTTCCAGAAAGACCCAAATAAGCATTTCAACCTTATCAAAGTGCTCATTCTCTTATTTTCTTCCTTTTTTTTTTTTTTCCTGTGAGTTTTGTCCCAAAGGCAACACTTTTTAATGAAACACTTTGCTTTGGATAAATTGACCTTTTCCACTGGAATATCGATCCAGCAGAAGGAGGCTGCGTGGTTTGGGAGTAGGTCTGTCATGTTGTCAATGCCCACAACAGTGAGAGGGGGGCTCTCTGCAATCCCTTCCCACTGGATGAGAATCACCTGAGACAGGACCATAAGATTGCAACAAATCAAATAGAAAATCCCTCTATATGTTCGGTCCCTGCACTACAAGTTCCTCAAGGGTGTGTATCAAACCAGGACCAACACATCATGATTTTTCCTGAGAACCATCTTCAAGCTTCAACAAAACCACTTCAAGATTAAGCAGTTTTTGATGAATTATCCCCCTATGAAATAGTCCAGGTGTTTTTTATAACACTTAAATACTTCTAACAACCACAACATCCTCTGGCAAGAAGTTACACAGGTTAACCTTCATATATGAAAAGCCAAATCCCTTTGCATCTCTTGAACCTGTTTCCTTCTAGTTTTATGTGCTGCTACCTCAGAGAAGGCAGAAAAGCATCCATCCCCAGTCATCTTTTCTATGCCATTTTAGACTTGCTGGACTGCTATCCTACCTGTCCTTAATCATTACTCAGGCTTTAAACAGAGTGAACAGTCCTAATCTGCTAGTCCATGCAGCCCTTCTTCCAATTCTACAGGGCAGCTGCTCCTTGTCCCCAGTTATTCTTTAGCTTTAAGAAGTCCTAATTAACCCTAGTCCTCATATATTAAAAAAAAAAAAAAAAAAAAAGGAAGCTGCTCTGTATCTCTGTACCTCTGATCCTGCTGGTACTTTTTCCTTCCTTCCTTATTTAGGAGAATGCATGTCTCCCGGAGTCTCTCACACAATGCCAAAATTGTCTCCATTCTGAGTTGAAGAAAGTGACTTCTTTTTTTTTTTTTCTGAATGAATAAAACTTTTCCTCTTTTCCTTCTAAAAATACACCTCAGGCTGATAGGGGTATTTCTGGTATTTTTTATCAATTTTGCCAAATAGCTTCCACCTGAAAAGACACTGAAAAATATTTCTAAAGGGCTAGAACATCTTGGTTTTGCATTATTCGAAGTGAAAACTTTGGATGTTTCTTCAAAATAGTATTGCATTGAAATAAGAGTGGAGAGCAAATGACTTCATATTTGTTTAGGGACAACATTCATTTCCTTAACGTAGAGAAACAGTAGTGTAAGAGACCTGCTATTTTATGGCATTGGAGGGCATTTATCAGTCTAGAGGAAAGGATCTGTAGTCTGGGAATGAAGAAATAGCCAGCATGATATAATTGGTCAGCCAGTTTAAACTGGCCAAACCAACTGCCCTGAAATTCTCTCTTTTCAAAGAAGAAAAGCCCCCATGCCCCCATTCTCAGTCCAACAGGCTAAAATCACCAAGTACATCCCATGCACTGCATCTCACAGATGGGCTCCCACTTGGAAATTAGCGCTCTTAGGAGTCATCAGGATGCAATTACAGGTTCTTCAATGAGTGCCCAAAAAGCTGTTTTCTCTCCTAGAAAAATCAGACTGTGAAACGGTGTCTATCCTGTTCAAGCTGGTCATTCTTCAAAGGATGTGATCCTCAGACTCCGGCAAGCTGCGTTGCAGGCAGCAGAGTGAGGAGGTGAAAAGGGTGGGAAGAGGGGAGTGATTCTTGTTCCCAGCACTCCTGAGCCACTGCTTAAATCATTTAATGCTGAATAAATTATGGTGTAATTTAGCTGCATAGCATTTCATGCTCAATTAGTGCCACTTTCGAGGAGACAGTTCTCTATGGAGGATGAAGCTTGGGAATTTAACTCTGCTTGTTGCAGGGGGGGTAATGTATCTCTTAAAGATAAAGGGGTAACCATGGCAACAACACAACTCTGGGAGAAGCAGGGAAGAGAAAGGAGCGGCTGCAAAAGAGGAAAAGGTAGATAAGAGACAGGCCACCAATAGGTCTTATTTGAGAAACAGATATATCTGCTGGAGAAATGGTGCTGCCTGCAGCATTTCTGTAGGAACCCACTGGTTTAGTAAAGGTGGTCTACCCTGGGACATGGTAACTCCTAGCCAAAGCAAGCCTGGGTTGGTAAGTGAGGGAAGGTGAAGGAAAGATAGGAACCTCTACAGCCAACATCCCATAGGAGAAACCAGGTGGGAAAAGCAGAGTGGAGTGGTGGTCATGCAAAAGCTTGGAGACCACTGCTGAAGACAGGTTCACAACCACGGAGATGCCCCAGCTAGCTGTAACTTCCCATCCATCATACCTACCACAATGCAGAGCCACTGGTGTGGACATCAGTGTAAGACATCCAGGATCCCTGGGGATCCCTCTTCCTCTGCCCCATCCCCCTCACCTCTGGTATCTGAGCAGTGAGATGAAAGCCATCCATGGATGCCATACGCAGCAGCTTGGAACTGAATACAACAAGGAGGGTTTATTTCACTTCCAGCCTGTGGAACCAGACACCTTGAGGTCCCAGGCATGCACAGAACACCCAGCAGCACCCTCCAAATGCCACCAACACAGTGAGAGTGACAGCAGTGCTGGGACAGTCCTGATTTGGCACAGCTCCAAGACATTGACTCCTCAACAGAACATTTCCCTTTGACCTCAGAGGCTGCCAAGCATGTCTTGAGCAACCATGTCCTCACCCCGTGACTAAGGAGGCAATTCCCCAGGCTAATACATCTATGTGACAGAAAGCATTTCCTCATGTTCAGACACTATTTTTCTTGCTCTATTTCATTCCCTTCCTCCCAGTGAAACCACCAGGGGACCCTTAATAACCTCCCCCCTCCCCCGAAGTTCTTGCAGACAGGCAAGTCCCCCTTTCACTCCTCCTTCAGGGCCTTTCCCTGCAGGCCTTTCATCACTCCTGCCCTGAAGTGCCTTCAAGTTTCCGGCAACTTTGTAGTATCCAGGAAGTCTCACAAGCACTGTTCCCAGGGGAGAGGTCTGATCCAGATGGGTCCCGTCTCCAGATGTCTCCTTGCACAAGACCTGTGTGCAAGCAGCAGCATATTTAGCCAGCTCCCTTATGGAGTGCAATTGCAGGGTCAAGTCTACCCGCGCCCTTGGCCTTACCTTTGTTGTTAACTTAAATTCTAGCAGCAAAACCAACCTTCAGCCTTTCCCCTTTACCTTGGCTGTTTCCTGGAGTCCCAGTCCCTAGAGCCCACTGCTTCCTCCTCCCACAGCATTTGAGCCCCTCCCGCAGCTTTAAGTCAAGATACATTTAGCTGTAGTTTGAGCCAGAAAGAACCTCTCAGGAGCTGCATTCAGTGCAGTTGATATCAGGTTGTCTTAACTTAAGAGAAGATGAGGCTATGCTTCCAAAAAGGATGCTAGACTGAAAAGAAATTTAACAAGCACAGAGAAGAACAAAGCTTTCCTAAAAGGGAGCACAACATAGGTTTCCTTCTTTAACAGGCTCCTGCAGCCCTGGGAACGAAATAGGAGCTGTCCTATAGAGATCTTAACCACAGGTGTGGAAAACGCATGGGGAGCAACAGGCTGTGCTTTGAAATGACAGACAGTAGTGTGGGGTAAATGCAGACCATGGAATAGCAAACACGATAAAACCATGTACTCCACAGTATCTAGCTAGGACAAAAGAAGAGGAATGCAGATCTCGGTTTAAGGCTGTAAAGAGGATACCATAAACTGCTCAGTGGATATGCCAGCAGTTGTGGAATGAAAAGGAATGAGATACAGCATATGGCATTTAAACATCCTCTTCCAGCCAAGTAATTCTGGAAAAAACCCACAAGGTCATCTGTTATGACCCTCTTTACAGCACAGCCCTCTTGTGTGGAGTAGGGAGTTGCATCTGGTTTCTACTGAACAGCGTCCAGCAACATGTATTTGACTGGAGCATCTTACAGAAAATCATCCTTTCCTTTAAAGATGTGAAGAAATCACCACGTCCCAGAAGTTACCACATCTCTGGGATTTTGACTGAATGTCTGGTCACATTTTCTGCTGAAAATGTGGACCTTAAGTCTTACTGGCATTTTTCTGACCTTAATTTCCAGCTGTTGGCTCTTTTGTTCCTTTCCCCACATGATTGAAGAGCCTTTCACACCTTGTATTTTTTTCCTGGGAAGGTACTTACATACTGCAATCAGTTAAATCTCAATCTTCTTTTTGATGAGCTAAACAGGTCAAGATTTTTCAGTCTCTCATTGCATGGTTGTTTTTCTTCCAGCTCCACAGTCTTTTGTTTGCGGCTCTTTCCTGCACCATCTCCACTTGTTTAACTTTCAACGTCTCATTTTCCTGCCTTCATCTTCCTCCCCTACAGTTTTGCTCATAATTACCTTGGGATGTGGAAAATTAGTCTTTCTGAAGCATTGAGTATGCACGTATATGTGTGTTTTCCCAGCCAGGACTGTCCTCCGAAAGATGACATAGATGAAATAAAATTACAGTTGCCCGTATCACGTGATCACCAATTTTCAAAAGCAATGATCTTACTGATCCCTTTGTGCTTACTTACCTATCCCTTTTACTGACACAGTATTCTTTAGCACTGATGCAATACCTCTGTATTTGGGAAAGACAGCACCCCTAATTTTAAGCACTTGCCCAAAGCTTCCGTGAAGGAGCATGACATCTTGAAGGGAGCATCTAGCGGTGGAAGCATTGCTGCTGATTCATACAGCTTTTTTCACGTACATGTAGTACCCCTTCGTGGGGTAAAATGGATGGTCTCAGAGGGCTGCTGTGTGGAATTTACCCAAAATTGCTTTCTTTCAGTATCTGACAGCATTCAACCCATGTTTCTTGCGTGGGCTCCTCATCCAGACCCCTTTCCCCTCAACAGCCCCTCTCCCATGGCCTGTTCATGATTTATCCCTTGACCTTGAGAACAAAAAGCAAGCAGCTTTGCAGGGTCATCCCTTGCTCTGCAAATTCCTCCTCTTGGCTCTGTCTAGGGAGTTGTGCTGTTTAGTATCACCCTGGGATGTTATTAATGTGTTGTTTACTTCTCCCTCTCTGTCATTAATAAAGATGTTAAACTAAACCAGCTCTAACATCGATCCCTGTGGCACCTTCTGGACACCTCCCTACCCACACAGTCCCCTCTAGTTTATCATGGCTCTGTGTTTACACACCTTAAGCCAATTTTCCGTCAGGTGTCTCTGCTTGTATCCGCTCCAATTGGAATTCATTTGCCAGGTACGATTTTGCAAGGCACTGTATCAAATACTTTATTAAAGGTGGCCTCTAGATACTTGCATTTTTCTTCTCTTAATACAAATGGCTCCATCTGAAGAGATAACACACAGGTTGGAAAACACATTTAGAGGAAGAAAGGGCCACGTTTTGTATAGAGGCAGTGGTTATCGGAGAGGTTGTTTAAGTTCAGGTGTGTTAGGGAATGTTAATTAAAATTGCCCATTCTCCTTGCAGCCAAGTGTTTGATTCTGGTCATCTTTACCTGTTGTGAATGCTTTCATTTTGTTTTGTCCAAAATGCAGCTGCTATTTTTTAAGAATCTGCCACATCACACATCTGATAGGAGAGGTTTCCAAAGTGCTCAGCAACCCTGAGCAAAGGTGAATTTCCTGGAAACCCTCAATCTGTCAAAAAGCTCAGGTTTTAGGTGGTGGACACCACTTGCAAATCTGGACCAAATCTAGCAAAGGACACAGGAATGTATGTTTGACCAGGCCAGCGTTACCTCCTGGTGGTTTTCAATGTGAAATGTTTGATTTCCAGGTTGGAGCACCTCTGTGGACAGTGGGAGAAAGCCAAGTGGTGGACTTGCCCTATGGATGGACTTGAGACACCTTTGTCTTTCCATGCCGTTTGTCTAGGAGCAGGGAGCCCTGATTACTCTCTCTGACGGGAGCCTCAGCTGCAAGGGCCGGCTCCCTGCTCACACCAACCTTCTCTGTGCTGCTGCGGCAGGCTGGCAGCTCTTGCAGCCTCCTGACTTCGGAAAGGGTCTCCAAATCTGGGTGACTTTTCCCCAGCACTGCAGAATGCTGCTCTTTGGGCAATATGGGTAGCAGAATAACTAGTGCCAGCACCTTGATGTGCTGCAGACAGGGTCTGCAGTCAATAAGCATCATGGTAGGTCAGAGAGGGATCATGTTCCCATTGCCCTACTTCATCTTTTCCTCTTCCTTCTAGCAAGGCTCTCCATTACAAAACATACAAGTCAGGCAGAACGGCCCATCTCCCCTCGTTCGTGTACGTGTGCGTAATCATTTTTCTCCTCTGTCAGAAGGAAAAGCCAGCTTGTGAAGGAGCCATTAATCTGAGCCATGCGTTGTGCTCCTTTTCTGCTGTGCAGGACTCTGGAGGACGTGCTGGAACGAGCCATTCTGCTGTGCTAATGCCTCCTAATCTTCCCCTCTACCCTGATAGTCTCCAGCAAACTCTCGCTCAGCTCTGGGGCTATACGTCTTCACGGCTGCTCACCAGGGGCATCATTAGGAAAGGGCTCTTAAATGGCTTGACATTCATGGCTTCCCAGAGGAATGGAGTTGCTGACAGATCTCTCCATTTGGAATATGAAATCTATTTGTTCAGATGCATAATGACCGATTTGTCTTCTCAGAGGAGCTGCTGCTGAGTCCTGGGACAGCTAGTTATGGTGCTACAGGCCAGCAGCTGCATGCTGAAACCACAGCAGGGCCAGCCCTAAGTGACACTGATTAGAGGAGGGGGTAAAAAAATGGCCCTGGGGGCGGGGGGGGCAGAAGAATGTGAGGAATTACAGGCCTTGTCCAGTGGTGGAGAAGTTCTGGAGAAAGAGAGCCCCAAGGCATCCAAACAAGACAGCATGCTGGAGTCCACTGAAGCTAGATGTAACAAAAGGCAGCAGAGCTGGCCTGGGGGAGATGTTTGGCCATGGTACTAATTCCCATAAGAAGCCTTGACTGTGGCTACATTTTATCATTTTGCAAGCAGCAGCTGGGCTCTCATCCTCCACTGCACCAATCCTGACACCAAGCAGCACTGGGCACTGCCAGTTCCTTTGTTGCTGGTCAGAGCATCGTGGGAAGCAAGGTGGAACTGAAAATCTGTACTGCCAGGGGCACAGTGCTTCAGCATCTCAGGCTTTGGCAGGAAAGCTGGGTGTGAGGCACACCTACTCCTTCCTGTTTCATCCCATCCAAAGCCTTGAGCAGCAGCAGAGCAATGAAGAAGACTGGCGTCAAGGAAAGGAATGAGAGCCCTGGTAGGAAAGCAGAGAAGAGATATGGGACTCCAGAAGGGATTGAGGAGGAAGAGAAGGTTCTTGGGCTGATGTAGTCAAGAGTAAAAGGAGGACACCAGACGGCCGACGTCAGAAAGGCTTCACCTGAAATAGCGGACATCTTTCTGAGCCCTGGAGAAGCAATGTGGAAACAGGGCTTGTTCTGCCAGTAATCTCCATGGAGTCAGCATCCTGACTGCCTTGTAGTGCCAGTGTTTGGAACCATTGGTGGGTTGGGGGTAAAGCCATGATGTGCCTAGGACACTGAAAGCTTCCTCCCAGCATTCACCGAATGGCCCAGCTATGTCTTAGGCACTCTCCTGCCTCAGCCAAATTGGGTCACTGAACTCTCCCACCAAGACATGGGATTTTCACTCCAAGGGGAATACCAACATTTCACTGGCTGCTTGTTTTTCTCCAAAAGGGATGGAACAGTTGCCGTTTCGAAATTTTCCACAGAGTGATAATTAAACAAACAAACAAACAAAATCAGAAACAACAGAAAATTTGGACTGAAATGAAATGTTTTGATGCCGTGAGAAGGTTCGACGGAGTTGGACTTGTGTGGTGTAGGAAAATGCAGGCTGAGGGGACATGGGAAGCTGATGCAAAATTATTCTCGGGCCAGAGCTCCCCTCCAACTACTTGGCTGGGCATCAGCAGGTCAAAAGAGAAAAAGGCATCTCAGGACAGCATCGTACCTGCTACTTCAAAGCCAAAGCATCTGTACTTGGTCTGCCTCCCACCTTCCACCACGGATGAATAAATTTTCAAAGCAAAAAGCAGCTGAAGATGCCTGGGCTTGTCCTGCACTGCTGGGAGGGCTTCCCAGGCACACAGAGCCCTGACTGCCATGAATGCTCCCCAGCCCTGCTGCCTGCTAAATCAGAAACACATTAATTGAATCAGAAGAACAGGAGGAAAGAGGCACCTCTCTGCTCTCCTGTGCTGCATCAACAGACTGATTGGCTATGCTGGACCTGTGGGCCTCTTTCAGGTAGCCCTTAGCAAAACTGATTACACGATTGTTTGCCTCCATAATTACAGACAACACCAAGGAGATGTCCAATGACCTCAGGGCCACCTTTAATACGGAAACTTCTCTGTTTGTATTATCAGTGTACCATGAATTTCTAGGCATGCAAATTGGGACAGATGCCAGTTGGGGACCAGAGGACAAGAGAGCTGCAAGAAAAGCCAAGCTCTCTGAGGTTCCTAGCAGACAAGCTCATGTCTAGCACTTGCCATGGCCACTGTGGCTAGATGAAGGGTCTAGCAGGCAACTGATGGTGGTTTTCCTGCAGTTCACTGAGGCGTTGCTGGGTATGCAGCCACGGGGCGTGTAGAGCTGGAGGTTCTGAACATGTCTCTGGGCTCAGAGTAGGAGCTGTGTGGTCTGGCTCAAAATCAAACGAGCCTGGAGTGTGTCACCTCCATCACTATCTCCGTGGCCCCACAGACCCAGCCTGTCTCCTGGGCTTCCACCTGGGCTACTGCCTTGCTCCTCATTCTGCCAGGCAGGTTAAGAACATGGTGGTGTAGCCGTGCTGCCGTATTGCTGTGGAAACAGCCTGGGAGCATGCAACAAAACACCATGTGGCAAGGGCAGCAGCTCCACCAGTGAGGAGGAAGAGAAGGGAGCAGACAGCAGGGATCAGTCAGGGCAGCCAAAATGCCTGTGTCAGTTGCAAACGGCTATCAGGTGAGAGGGCTGTCAGGCTGTGGAGACCTAGCCAGCAAGCAGCCTGTGTGCTTGCTTTTGAAGAGAGGGAAGGGAACAGGAGTTCTACTCCATCCAGAGCCAAGCTTCGACTCATGGCCACATCCATTGAAGCTGAGCCATGATGACTGCAATGCAGCTGTGGATGGATGAGGATGCAGGCTTGTGGTGTATGGAGCAGCCCCATGAGAGACAAGCACAGTTCTCAGACACTGTTCTCCAGGTACTGCTGCCTTAGCTCACCGTGTGTGTAAAAGCACAGGTGTCCCAACAGAGAGCCTGCCTCCTCTGCCAGCAACTCACAGCAAAAGCAAAGTGACCCAGCACCCTTCTCCTCCCCAAAACAAAACAGGCCTTCCTTAGCAGGCTTTTCCCGCTTGCAAGAGGGTGAGAAAACAAACAGCATGTTAGGCAGATGTTAGCTAATGAGCTGGAAGGTGCCCAGGGTGCAGCATCCGGCTGGAGTCACACCAGAAGATCTGTGCAATTGTGATAAACCCTGGGTGTGGGCATTTAGCGAGCAGGCTGTGAAATACAACTTCAAGGCATTTCAAAAGCAAGTGATCCTGCTATGCCTGACACACAACATCTCCATGGCTCATTGCAAGAGGAATTTATTTCCTCCCTAGTGGTCCCTTGCAGGGTGCTAAGACAATACAATCTCAGCTTGGCTGGTGTCAGTTTATTTGGGGGTAGTCTACTTGGAGAGGGAGGTTTAGGGGTTGTGTTGGTTTTATTTCTGTTTTTCCCTGCAGTTCTGCTTCCCAGCAGTGCAACCACTGTCTTTTTGGCAAGCTGTGGCCTGAGCGCTTGTGTCAGAGGTGAGGGGCTTGGAGATTTGTCTTGGGGTGAGGGGCTTGGGTGCATGGGGCTCATCTTCCTTGAAGGCATCCCTGCAGGAGGCGGTCTGGCTTTACTGTAAGGGCTCTGCTGCCTTCCCATTTCTGTCCCAACCTGCTGGGCAGCTTCACACCTGGCTGGCATTCCCACTTCAAGCTGCATTGCCTCTCTCAAAGGTAAGCATTTTGAGAAAAATGCTGGGTTTTGTACTCAGAGCTTGGAAAATTTGCACCGGGTCCTTCATATAACTATGGAAAGAGAAATGAGAATAAACAGATGGCTGTGCTGGCAGCTCAGAGTCCTGCTACATGGCTCAGGCCAGCCTGGGATCTCTCCCTGTGACTGTCTCCACTCAGCCATGTCCCTTCATGTCACCCCTAAATGACCCAGAGCATACTGAAAGTCCCTAACTTCTCCAGAGGTCCTCCGTGTCACTGCCACCACACTGACAAGGACATGTTCCACCAGTTTGGCCTTGCTGTTCACTCTGGAGTCTCAAGGGCATCCCCTGGATGCAAGAGGATTGGTCTCTTCATCCTCACCAAGGGGAAGCTATAAAGTGTTGTGACATGCCAGGAGCAGAGCGGAGTCAAAAGCCTGCCCTGTCCCTATATGCTGGGGTTCTGCATTGCCCCCTAACTCTGCTCCACATGGATTGGTCCCAGCTGAGGGACAGAGTAGCTGTAAGGGCTGAGATGGGATGCTTGGTGGATATGAGGGCCTTCTGCCCATGCCTCAGTTTTCTCCACAAAGAGATGGGGCAACGGAACACCCCAGTGATCACACTGCCTGTCTGCTATACAATTATCACAGCTCTGTTTTGTCCCTGAACTCAATAAAAAGCAGCTGCCACAGTGGTACAGACACCTTGCCATCACTGCAGGCTTGTACTGATGCATTCATTTTGTCTCTCATTCCTTGCTGCTATCCATCAGGACACTTCCAGACACTTAAGAGCATCAGCACCCCAGGGCCACCTTGCAGTGTTTGGTGCTTTTCCTGCAGAGGCACAGTGTGACTTGCAGATCTGGCTCCACGTTGTGCATTTGACCCAGCAACATTTACTGCTCAAGGAACAGAGTTGAGCTGCCAAATAAACGCCTGGCTTCTTTACTGCTGGTTTCTAGCAGTGAAAGACTATTGTAAACTTTATGCAAACTCGCAGGTGACAGCTGCAAAGTGGAGGGACTCATTTGCTGCATTTTTTATTTCCCCTCTTTTATTTGGGATTTTGTTTCCGTTTTAACCGTGGTACGGGAGGCACCTGCATGGAGTTTGCCTCTTTTTTTCTTTTGCTGTCCTTTGGCAGCTTCTGTCGCCTTTTTCTACCTGATCTCCCTGTGCAGGGTGATTTGTCACCAGGAAGGCAGTCACAATACTGTGGGGAAGAGTGATGGAGGACCTGTGTGACTGAAGTGAGCTGGGCATCTCTTCCCAGCCAGACACTCTGTCCAGCTCTGCTCCCTTGCAGGGACAGGGGAGGTTGTGTAAAACAAAGGTTGTCCTGCAGACTGTAAAAGCAGAAGTGTCACATATGTATTACAGGATGGTGACAAAGACCTTTGCTTGTCTCTGTAGGCACTGGAGAGCGCTGAGTTCGGGGCTCTGGTTTGCAGCTTGTCACTGCTAGCAGCCAGCTGGAGGGAGCAGCGCAGAGCTGGCTGGGATAGGGATCCCTGCAGCTGCTTTTGTTCCCCAAAGCTGATCTTTGTGTATGCGCCTTGCAATCAAGCAGCCCCAACCTGTGTTCCCATGCACCAGAAATGGTGGCTAATGGCTCAGTGTCATTTTCCTCATGCCTCCTCCCCTGCTCACCCTACTGTTGCACAGATAGAGGTATGCTGTGCCCCTGCGCCTGTCAGGACTCCTGCCTTTCTGGTATCTTCCTGGCTACACAAGGGCCAAACACCCTTTTGTCTCTGTCCATTTAGTTGCTCAACATGATGAAGTTTAAAGGGAGATCACAACTAGCCATCTTCACCCAGGTGCTTCTCAAGCATCCACATCGGCTCTCCTAGCTGCTGCAAGGTTGTTGATGGATGCATGTAGTGCACGGACATGCAAGGGAATTGCTAGCTGAAGTAACTTGTATTTTAAGGCATTACTCCAGTGAGCCCCTAGACCAGGAGGGCTAGGGTGCCCCCTCCGCCCAGACTCAAAGGGACACTCCAGTATGAAGTTTGTGTGCAGTCCAAGAGCTTGTATCTCCATGCAGGGTGACTTCCACAAGCTATAGGGGAAGAGTTAAGTGAAGGGTGCCACTTTTCACCTTGGGAAAGAAACATCAGAGCACAACTTGCCCTTCTGCTTCCCCCATGGGCAACAGGAGATCACTCAGATTGAGCCACGAGCACATGTAAGGAAGCTCGAGTGTGATTTTCATGTTGTTTTTAGTGCTCCCCTCACAGTGCTCTTTGATGTCTTACCTGCTTTAGTTCTCCAGGATCCACGTGCTGTTTGGGTTCCTTTTGTTCGCTCAGTGCTTGTTCTCCTCCTCCCCCTCTGGACTCACCATGGCAAATGGATTTTGACTGCCTTTACCCAGAGATCAAGCGCTGCTCTTTCTCATTAGATGCAGTATTTGTTGTACCGGGACTCGAATGACCCCTATGCAGAGAACTATAGAAGAATCCCTTTAACTGCTATGCAGAAGACAAATATTTGCTGGTACAGAACACTCTGGGTGATGTTATAGTGAAAATTTCTGCACACATCAGACATGCAGCAAAGCTGACATGCCTTTTCACCAAGTCACAAATAACCTGGCACCACCTCTGTTGGAAAAACTGAAAGACAACAGTTTTAATGTTACAGGGAAAATATGTTTGTTGAAAGTCTACTTCTTTTTTTTTTTTTCACTTCTCCTGAACTGGAAGGAAACCAAGGTTTTTAATTTTATTTTTAATGTACTTATAGATTGTGGGAAATGAAATTGAAAGAGCAGTGCTTGAGACTGGCCAACAGCCAACGACCACTTCTTGGTGCAGGAAGGCTGAAATGGGTCTCAGCCAGGCTGATTCCCACTTGCTCACCCTGAGTGCTTTGACTTCTATGCTGCTGGTTACTTTGCATCTCTTTGATTTTCATTAAAACTCTAATCAAGGACCTGTTGAATTTTCCCATCAAGAATTTAATCAAACTTGGTTCATTACCATAGCATGTTTTGGTTTCAAAACTTTTTTTCTTTCCCCTGAAACGATGGACAATGTCCTTTGCAAGTAAAAAGAAAATTAGTGACCACTTCAAGCTGAGAAACTGAAGTGGAAGAGGCATTTTAAATGGGTTTTCCCTTCTTCTAAATCTTGGCAGAAAACAGCAAGTGGCAAAATCAAGTTAGCATCCTTTTCCAACAGCAGAGACTGCATTCTGAGCAAGCTGGGCTCTGAGCTTTGAGTAAAGGATCAAGGTTCATTCCTAAAGCATCACATCCTGCAAACCAGCATTTCTATGTGCAACCACACAGAGAGGAAGAACTGGAGCATGGATGCTTTCCAGGCTCCTGTTAGCCACCCAGCAGGAGACCAGATTTTTTCAAAGGGATGGCAACAGATTGTATATATGTTGAGAGCTGAGTAGATTTTGTTTGTTAGAAAATCTGGCCCAGGTTGTGGATGCTGAAGGCAGGGAAAGCTGTCTTCCGCAGCCAGGAGAAAGTGGGATGGGAAGGTCTCTCCTTGCAGCTGGCTTCTTCCAGGGCTGCTCTCCTTTTCAGGATATTCATTCTTAAACACTAATGAGACATGCTGACTCCACAGCTGGGAGTTTCTTCCATAATAATAACTATCACTCTTTGCCCTTCTCTAGCTGCTTAGCCTAAGATCTCTATGCCTCCATCCAGTAATAGATATTGTCTTGCCAACCCTTCAGCAGGCAGACAGATGATCTCCAGCCCACAGACAGGTGAAAGCAAGCCTGTGTGAAAACAACTGGTGTTTCTTTCCCTCACTGCCATCTTCCTCAGGTCCTTCCCATGACAGATTGGGGTCCCTTGGGGGTAGGTGTTCTTCTCTTCCACTTGCTCATGGTGAGGTGAGCATTGACTGATGCATGCCAGGCAGATTTCCCTGTGCAGTGTGGCTTTCTGAATTTCATAGCATGCTTTCAGCCATCCAGCCATCAGGCTGAGCCTTCCCACTGGGAAATAATCCACTTGCTCTTGAGACTGGCTGTGCTGCATGCAAGGTGCTTGGGCGCCCATGCTGTTGTTTCCCAAGGCAGCAGCATGCTGCTCTCTGCCCCAGAAACTCCTTTGCAGCTGCTCCTCATGCTGGCCCCGCTGGGCAGCATGAGCAAGCACAGTCTAGCAAAGGAAAGGAGAGAAATGCTCTGCTCCAGACCCAGAAACTCTGCCAGGAAAAAGAAACAAACACTGAGACGAGACTCGGTGTTTGAGTGTGTTGGGCACTGAAAGAGTTTTACTGCAGCGTGTTGGGGCATGTCACAGGCAGAGCAAGTGAGGAACAACTCGGCAGCCACCAGCCCCAGGTCTGGAAATGAGCTGTGCCAGGGGAACTGAGCCCTCCTCACCCAGGATGGGACAGAGTAGCTGCTCTTCCAGGCTCCCTGCACTCCCTCCAGCCAGGCAGGAAAGGGGAATTTTGCACTGTGTTCTTTCCCAGCACAGTGTATCTTGTCCCATGGCTCACACAGATGTCCCAGGGGTCTCAGGTGGCCACACTGTGCCACTCAGTCACCCAGCTCTGTCCATGGAGCAGCAAGGATGTGAAGACCAGGTTAATGGGAAGGTATTCACCCTTCCAAGTACAATACACCTCATGCTAGGTATCAAAAGCACTATTAGTGATCTCATCTCTAGCATCATCCTATTCCCAGCACTTGCTGGGCAAAGGGTTTAAACAGGGTTTAAAAGTTTCTGGTTGGCATCTCTAGTTACTTGGTTGGCATGTCTAATAGTGTACTTTAGCCAAAATCAGATTTTTGGAATACAATAAAGCTCTAAAAATAAATACTCTTAAATAAAACCTTTGGAAAAAATAAGATAACTCTCAAATACAGATACCCCAGTCTGCCTCTAAGATTTAACTGTGCTTAATTTGCTGAGCAGCAAGAGGTTTCAGGAGGTCTTTGCCAGTACCCTGCTGTTACCAGCATTACCAGATTAGTGCTCTCAGGGCTCCAAACCTTGCTCCATACATCACACAGTGCCTAACCCCAGAGCACCGAAAGTCAAAGACAAGAAAATGCAGCTTGATTTCCCATCTATCAACTCTCTGATGCCTTTCTTAAAGCTACAATCTGCCCTTTGCCACTAAACAGAGAAAACTGTGACCATAATGGGTAACTTCCTTCCCCATCGAGCTGCTTGGGAGCTCATAATGACACTGCGAAGCACCTCTCTTGCTCTGCAAATTCTCCTTTCAAGATACATTAGGGTCATTCTTTTTTATGGGAAGGAGCAGAGAAAGGAGGAGGGAACGATCCTGAGGGAAATAGATAAATAATCTTCAAAAAGAACAATTAACAATCAATTGCAGCACCGCTGCAGAGCAGAGATAGACACATATTTCTGGCTTTTATTTCTGATTAATGAGAAAAAGGCCTGGCATCCCCTCTCCTAAGCCCTGAGAAACTGGTCTCCTGATTATGTCACAAGTGATCTGCAATTGTTCTTTCTGAAGATTATTTATCTCTTTTCTTCATGATTGCCTGCTCTGAGACCTTAATAAATTGGATCCAGCCAGCAGCAGTGCTTGCTAATTTCCCCCTGAAGAGGATTTGAGTTTTTGTCAGGCTCTTAGGACATCCATTTGCTTGGTCTCTGCTGCTTTTTAAAGGGTTGTGTTTAAAACATCATTTTCTAACACTGTAGCGTCAAGGTTGCTGGTAGTTATGTGTTTGCGTTGGATGAAATTAGCTCAGCGTTGATCTTAGCCACCCTATACCAGGTGCTGTACAGAGATGACCTTGGCAAATCCATTTTGTGTAGGGTCCTGTTATTCCACGCTATAGAGAACATCTTGCTCTTCTCCCCAGCCTTCAGCAAAGTGTGAGATGGGGCAGGATTGCAAGCAGCTTGAAAAAGCCCTAGAGGCTGAGCCAGCTGGAGCCCAGATAAAGCCGCAAGATTAAAGCAGTGGATTTTGGGGTGGTAAAGGAAGGTAGGTCGTCAACTGATGTAGAAAAGATGCTCAGAGCCAAACTCACAGCACAGCTAAATGCTCATCTACAGGCAGCTGTAGGTCCTGCTTTAGGTATGGCTGAAAGGAACTGAGCCACTCCACCTGCTCAGGTTTCAGCCCTGCATTTTGATAGAGGCTGGCTCTCGTGTTCTGGGGCTTGCTGTGCCTGTAGTATCCCTGAGGGCTCTCCCAGGATGTCAGGCAAACCGAGGGCCAGATCTGCAAGAGATTTCTTTTGCCACTGCCCTTCAAGGTCCTTTCCCTGCTGAATTCAAGCTGTTGTATGGATATGCAGTGAGGCAGCACTTCACCACCAGAGCCATTCTCTTACAAGAGACGGAGGGGAGAAATGGATGGTGTCCATTTTTGTGAGCAGCACAGAGATATCAACACACTTGTTTATTGCTCTGAAAGTGTAGATTAAAGATTTCTTGCCTCGTTCCCTTCCCATTCTCAAGGCAACCCTCTGTGTGTGCACATGTGTCTGTGTGAGTGTCTCCGTTACTGCCTGCATGCACATAAGGGTCTATCTTGCATTAATGTAGTCAGATAAGGAGGTCTCCTTGGGGAATCGTTCCCCACTGTTTTTGTTTTAATATGACAAACATTACGTGCTTGAGCGGTAAATGAGATGGTATTATTTCTCCAACTTCCTTTATGTTGTCCTAATCTTCCCTCCTATTTCAAGCTGTTGCTACAAACTGTCTCCCTCTACTCCCTTTTCTCTGCAACTCTCATCCTTCAGATGTTTAGGCTAAGTCTCTCCGTGGGGTCTGATGGGATCAACGTCATAAACCTTCCTGCTCTTAGGTTTCTTAGAAGAAAGGCCATGGGAAGGAGTGTTACCAAAGGCCATGCTATCCCCAGGGCCGTATACTGTAGCCTGTTTTGTGGTCTGACCATTTCCTCTTGGTTGGAGTGATGAAAGCTACACCCCTAAAAACCTGCATAAATATTTCAGCTGAAAAAGAAAAAAAAAATTATGAGAATGGAGAGCTTAATGCAACGCCAGCCCTGCTGGAGACAGCGAACTAGGACGTGGGCTCTCTAAAGGTCACCCTGAGCCAGAGAAAGCCTCAACTGAATTCAAAATACTTCCCCTCATTATTGGCAGCAGCACATGCATTTGCAGATAGGCTCTAGATTTCACTCTTGCTAATGCTGTTTCACTTTCGAGTGCGCCAGGGTCAGTCCTCAGCTTGCACAGGGATGGGAGCACTCCCTTGGTTTGGGTTGCCACAGCACGGGTGTGGCTCGGTGGAAATTAAGTTGTACTTTCACAGATCCATGTGGCTAGACCTGGTAGCAGGATCCCAGCCGGCCTCACCCTCTGCAACACTGACCATGCCATCCATCGAGTGGAGAAGCTGCTGTGGATATCTCCTGTTAGAAATACAGCACTCCCTACATGAACTCCTCCATTGCCTTGCTCAGTTGAGGAGATGTCCTCCCATCAGCTCATAACAAAATCCTACATAGGTGGCTCAGTCACACAGCCCCTTTGGGCACCTGTGTTGTCCCAGGGCTGTAAGGACAATGTGCCTGCCTTCCACTTGCAAGCATTAGGAAGATAGAATTGGGCACAGGATGTCTGAGGGAAAAAGCATCCAACTCTGCCTTGAAATGTGGCAGGGTTATTAGTGGGGCTGCAGCAGCCTGTGAATGGCAAACCCTTTGATTTAAAATTAAGCTGACATTTTGTTCCAAACCTATACCATGTTATCATTACGGGAAAATGCTACTCACGCAGCCCTGACCAGTGCTTGGAAAATTGGTAGGGATGGAAGGCAGTTCTCACCAGCCATGAACAGCAAGGTGGATGTGAAAAGCCAAGCTGTTAGCTGCAAGAGCCAGCTGAGCTTCTAAATGCACAGCCACAACTGCGGCCTGCTTTGAAAAGCACAAGAAACCAGGCAGCAGTGTCACCAGTGATGAACCACAGCATGAAGCCAAAGGTCGGGTTTGGACATGTGCAGTCTCACCCCTTTGCCCAGAGATGAGTCCTTTGCTCTCACCCACCACAGCCAGACTTTCAACCTGTTCCAGGACCTGCCAGACCCAGCTGGCTGGTGACCACCTTGAAGTAGGAAGTGACAGATGCTTCAGCTAGGATATATATATTTCCTAAGGGCTTGACCACAAACTCATGTCAATTTTAGTGGTGCAGAGAATATCATCTTTTTAGAGCTGACATTGAAAACTTAAGCCCAGGGCATGGTGCCAGATCTGCCAGCTTACAACTTTCTCCTCCTGACTATAAAAGATCTCATTCCAACCTGTCTCAGGCAAAGGCCAGCTGGGCTGGAGGTACACCCTGGTTTTGGCCATGCCCCTTACTGTAGGCACACACTTGTAAGTGTTGAAATGTGACCTGTTAACACGGGTCCCCCTTCTCATCCGTGGAGAGATCAGCCTCATCCTACAACATGCAGCTCTGGGGAGGTGGGACCTGCCCCAGCATTGCTGATCCCTGGCATCTGCTGGTTGCATGACCAGCATGTGAGGACACTCCTGTCACAATGCTGAGCTGGAGTTGTGCCTCTGAGGGCCACCGCTATGGCCAGCAAAGTGGTTTAAATATTAAAGCCTCTCATCACTTTTCCACCAAATGGCAGTGGTAAGCAGGAGGGCATCAGACTCTTGGGCAGAAGAGTTCTCCCAAATCTGCAGCTGCCTCAGGTTTTTCCATGAGCTACTCATCCAATCCAGTACATTTGCCTTAGGGAGGAACTTGGAGGACAAGCTTTGCTCAGGAGGGAGTTGATGTCTTGCACTGACTCCCTCTTGCTGCACATCTCTGTTGGACAGGGTGATCTGCCCATGGAAAGCAGTGAGATGGAGACCAGTTCACTCCACAGCGGGTGGCACTCATTACATGAAGCAAATGCCTGGAAACACAAGGGTTGTGCAGCCTTGCTCACTAATGGGAAGGTCTGGCCTGAAGACTGCAAAATATGTTATTTTTGCAACTTCCATCCCTGCAACTACATGGAGTATAACAAGGAAGATTATCTTGACAGCACTCTTACCTTATTCTCTCATTACAGCTCATCCAGCAAGGAAGGGAGGGGGGGAGTAGTGAAGCAATTTTAGGAGGCTGCGTATTTTTTATGGTTATGTCTTATGATGTGTTAATTTGCCAAATCAAATATACGTCTCAGCACTTCCACCTTTACCTCCCGCATGCCTGCAAAATAAATAGTCATATTAATCATACTTTGCCGTTCTCTCCGGGGATTAGAAAGCAATTTGCAAAGATCGGTTAGGCCAGCCTTGCTGGCTCGCTGCAAGGGTGCACCATAGCCATCACACAGCTGGGGAAGCTGAGGCACGGGGACAGCAGAGCAGCTTGTGCAAGGGTGGGTGAGAAGTGGGTGGTTTAGTTCTGTTCCCCCAGTTCCCTGCCTCCTGCAGGGAGGGAAGAGGACAAGGGCAGTGTGGAGAGGACTCGCCAAGGGTTTTAAATTGGGTCATCTGAGCGCTCACTGGCTGACATAGCAGAAGACGAGGTAATTTTTCGCTGCAAGCAGCTGAGGCTGAAGCCAAGTGGCAGCTGGGTATTGAGGAAAGGTGCTCTGATGCTTTAGTGTGGAGTGTGTCCTACTTCCTTTTCCCTCCCCTCCCACCTGCCTGCTAAAATGATCTTTCCTTCCCCTATAACCCTGACTGTGCTTGGTTTTCCTCCTTTTAATCTTTGATGACTTCATTTACATTGGGTCCCTGTCAGCTGACACCTGCCATCAGCCTTGAGCTCCTCTCTGCTGGAGCAGGCTGTGACCCATGGGCTCCAGCATGGTAGAATATGTTGTTAATAAAAATAAAGTCATCCAGCAGTATTGCAAGCCAGGAAAAAAATAATTTGCTGTCAACTGTTCCTATTAGTGGAGATGTTCCTGGAGATCTGCAATGAGAGGAGCCACCAGGTCTATGCTGATATGAGGGGGCTGTGTTCCTGGCCAGACTTCCCAGGAACAAATCAGTGTTGCACGCTGTAACCCATGGTTTTGGGAGCATGTGGGCTGTGGGACTCATTGACGTGTGAGCAGGCGATCTACAAGTGTTTAAAGCCCAGAAAGCATGAGCTGGAAAATGTAGCTCTCTGGGTGTCCTGTCTTACCACCAGCATATTGCCTGCACATCCAAACTGCATGTGGAAAACACCTACCTACAAAAAATCCCAACAGTCCTGAAAGTAAAGGGGTGTGTTAGCTGCTAGAGGGAGGCTAGAAGAGGTTTGGATGGTGTCATGTGTCTCATCGCCTCTCCTGTGAAAGACCACATCCATCCATGACCTCTACCCTTCTGCAAACATCACAGGTGCTTCTTTCCCTGGAGTTATCTTGCTGGGTTGCCTGGTGGAGGAAGGACAGCACCATGGTGAAGCTGGGAGGAGACAGAGTAGAACCTAATGAAGTTCAACAAGGGCAAGTGTAGGATCCTGCACCTAGGGAGGAATAACCCCATTCACCAGTACAAGTTAGGTGACAACAGGTTAACCATGAGCCAACAACGTGCTCTTGTAGCCAAGAAGGCCAATGATATCCTAGGGTGCATTAAGAAAAGTGTGTGACCAGCAGGTCAAGGGTGGTTCTGTTCCCCCTCTACTCTGCCATAGTGAGGCCACATCTGGAGTACTGTGTCCAGTTCTGGGCTCCCCAGTTCAAGAGAGGCAGGGAACTACTGAAGGTGGCTACAAAGATTACTAGGGGACTGGACCATCTTTCTTACGAGAGAAGGCTGAGACACCTGGGGCTGTTTAGAGAGAACACTGAGAAAGGTGAAGAGAAGAAGTCTCAGTCTTCTCTTTTCTTCATCCCTGAAGAAAAGAGAAGACTGAGAGGTGATCTTATCAATATTTATAAATACCTGAAGGGTAAGTGTCAAGGGGATGGGGCCAGACTCTTTTCAGTGATGCCTAGTGATAGGACAAACAGCAATGGCCACAAAATGGAACACAGGAACTTCCACCTGAACATGGGGAAAAAAATCTTTCCTTTGAGGATACCAGAGCCTGAAACAGGCTGCCCAGAGAGGCTGTGGAGTCTCCTTCTCTGGAGACTTTCAAAATCCACTTGGACATGATCCCGTGCAACCTGCTCTAGGTCAACCTGCTTTCACAGGATGGTTGGGCTAGATGGTCTCCAGACGTCACTTCCAACTCCTACCATTCTGTGATTCTGTGGTTTTTACAGGACACATCACCGCTACCTCAGGACCCTCCCAGGTTTAACTGACTGTAATCAGAAATCAGTCCTCTCAGTGGCGTTTGTATGTGATCTCCTCCCTGTGCAACTAGAGAGGAGATCCAGGGAATATTTGGCTGAGTGAAAGAGGAGGTTAGAATTAAATGAGTGACCCTTGTGCTCTGAATGGCAGATCTAACTTTTTTGACTTGAGGTCAAGAAACATAAACGTTGCCAAGGATGGAACTGAGCCCCTCAGTTACAGTCAAAATGCCACCACATTGGCTTCTATTCAGACATCCAAGGACACTGGTTGCTCTCCAGACTCCCAGCTCTGGCTACGCCAATATACCATTGCAGCCTTTGGAGAGATGCTCACAGATTTACACCGAGGAGCATTGACCTGCTGCTGCCCTGAGGTGATGTTTTAGGTTTCCATAAAGTAGACAGTTTGATGGTTCATCATCAGCAAAATCTGCCCCAAAAGCCCTGGTTCATACTGCAGAAGAGAGGCGAGTTTGGTGTTCCTCCTGGCTTCTGATGATGGGGCCAAGAATTAAAACTACACAGCAAGGGGCTCATGTGCTTTATTAGTCTTCTGAGACCCAACCCCTTACACGGCTGGCAGCTCCATGGGAGATGGGTCATGTTTGTTCTGGGTGTCCTATCATGTTCACAGCAAATGACAGCTTCTCCTGCCCTCTGGCCAGGGTGTTGGCAGACCACCCTGTTCCCAGCGCCTCTCCAGTGTCCCTGCTGTGCACATGCTGGCAGTCCTGTCTCAGTCTCCTAAGGCTGTTCCCTGTGTAAAGGACAAGATATAACTGCGACAACCTGAGAAGTCACTTACCATTCCAGCATGGCTCCATTCCCAGCTTCTTTCCTATTATGTCCTTCGTCTCAAACAATTTACATTAAGGTCATGGGATGAGACTGCATAGCATTGGAAGCTCCCGTATCTATCAGTGGTTTGGGAAAAAGTGGCTAAGGTGAGTGAGTATTCCACTGGGTGCTTCACATTTGAGGAAGGAGAGGAACCAGCTGCCTGCACCACGAGGGGTAAGAAATGCAGGAGGTATCTACTTCCCTGCCTGTGCTGGAAATTGGATTCACTCACCAGCTCTGTTGTATGGCAGTTTTAGAAGGGAGGGCGGCACCCTGCAGTGCCCTGTCCCCTGGATGCCCAAGGAAGCAAAGCAAGTTTTGTGCAAACATGCTCCCTTGGAGGCTGCAGTGGGCTGAGACCAGCTAAATGCTTATGCCGCTCATGCAGAGTCTGCTATCTGAATGTCTTGTGAGGAGTAGCGTGGCTGAGGATGGAAGGTGTCACAGGAATTATAATGACTGTCTCCAGATTATTTGTGAGCCAAAGATGGAGGCATCCATCAGTAAGTCTCTCTGTAAAGTACAGTTCCCCAACTGCTCTGCATTTTCTGCTGTAATGAGTACACAGGTCTTATTGCAATGGAAGGGGTGGTTTCTAGTGCCCTTGGGTACATCCCCAGGGGGCCAAAACTTCTGCAGAGGGCTGACATACAATAGAGGACCTGGGTCTTGCACCCTTATGAAGGCCAGGTGGGATCTCCCAGACATCTGCCCAGGGGCTGAAAACCTCCACCAAATACGTGAACTGCTACCTCAAGGTCACAGAGTGGAAAAGCAGCTGGAGTTGGTTCATATTTTATTTTTTTAAACAAAATGGGCATTTTCCTAAGGAATCACATCCTAGATACTCTTCTCAGGAGTTTCATCAGGAAAAAGATGCCTCTCATTTTGGGAGCCTTTCCTTAATGCTCCAACTGGACATGTACACTGACAGCAAAAACATTCTGAACTCCTCTACATTTTTGGTTTTTTGCACACGAGAATATTTGCATATATAGCAAATCTAGAATATATCAAATTTATTTGATATATAATGTGTAAGTCCTCTGAAAAGTAGTTAGTATTTTTTCAGCAGTTGCAACGATCCCATGTTCCTCGGCTCCGTGCTGGCATAATTGGATGAAACTCTGTTGTATGTGTTATACTGCCTGTTTGAAGAACTGATCCAGTGTTTCCATCTAGCCTTAAGATTTCAGAATTTCTGTCAGTGCTCTAAAGCAGATCTACCACAACAAAAAGGTCAGTACAATGTGGGAGGCTGCAAGGACTGAGCTTGGTGTTAAAGGTCACGTCCAAAAAATCATCAGAATTTCTGCTTGCTCCTGAAATCAGGAGACTGGGGAGAGAAAGGAGTTTTGAAAGCCCCTGGCCCTGACAGCAGACCTGAAGAGTGAGGGCTATGGCTAAAATAATCTTGTTACTGCTTGTTTTTATTTATCACATCATGCAGCTAAACTTGGAAAGCCACTCCTGACAGCACTATGTCATGGAAGAAACAGTTCCCTCTGAGGACACTGTGAAGGCTTTCTGAAGATAAAGAACAAGACTCATGCAACTGGTTAAAGAGCAGGAAAACTGTTGAAGGTAGAACTCTATGTATCGCTGGAGATACAAACTAGCTGCCTAAAGCTGACTGCCAAAATGATCCTGCTGTGGTTGGGTGAAAGTGTACCTCATCCCCCACCCTGGTCGGCATTTGTCACAGAGAAAGTAGCAAGAGGGAAAATTCCAATAATTATTTACATGTTTTCCAATGCAGCGGCTGGAATAGGTTTTTTTTATCAGCAGATTTAAAATGCTTTAAACCTTGTAAAGTGTTTGGGTGAAGAGGAGTTTAAGAAATACGAAAGGATAAGGTTTGCTGTCAAGTCACTGCTCCACCAGTTTTGTTGATGCCCAAAGCAAAGCGCTTTGAGTTCACAGGGGGCTAAGTTCCCCATCTATAAAAGGAGATCAGTTACACTTGTCCACCTTGCAGGGCATTGCATGGATAAGTACTGAGCAGTGCTGAGATGCTATAGCAATCACACGTACACTTGAATTAGATGGTTTCTGTGTTGCCCAGAGGCAGTCGTTTGCTAGTCTGGAAACTCACTGTGTGGAGAGGTTTTGTTTCAAAGCAAACTCAGCAACAACAGCAAATGACATCTCAATGGGTCTGGAAGTGAGGGATGCCATGCCCTGAGGAGCTCTAGCAGCAGGCTTTGAAGTACTTTTGAAGGAGCAAGTCTTGGTAGTCATACTGGTAGGTGGAGAGTACCACTGAAGGCCAAGATGAGGTTGCTGCTTGCTGCTTGTGATGTATTTGTTGGAAAGCAGACTCCAGCCATGAAACAACATGAGCACATCAGATCTTCAACCTAGATAGCAATAAGGAACATTTTTGCTGATTTCTCTCAACATATATTTGAGCTAACCGCAAAATGTAAAGGATGATGAACAGCAAGAAGAAAACATCCCTGACAACGGAAGGCTAGTGAAAAGGCACTGCATGTTCAAGAGAGTGTTGGACACTCAGAAGCAAATGCTAAGTTCCCTTCCAGGCAGGCATCATCAAGAAAATGTAGCTACTTTCATAGGCAGTACAAAACCCAACATGTTAAATATTGAGAAACTTAATTTAGAAAGGCTGTATGGGGAAAGAAATTCAGGAAAATTTGCTTTCATTGGCCCTAGTTGTGAATAAAATACCAGTGCGGCCCTGGATTTCACCCTGTTGCAAGCTTTGAAGCTATTGCCCTGTGCCTCCCTGTCAGGGGAACTCAGGCTTTGTGGGTATCCCCTGGTCAACACAGGAACAATTCATCTTAGCAAAGGTGTTACCAGTTTGCTGACAGGGCAGGCTGGCCCATGGCATGAGTACAGAACACACAGCAGCATGGAATGAAAAATGTCAGCCCAGCAATGCCAGCTCTTGGTCCTGGCTATATCCTTGGCAACATGCTGTGGCCAGCAGGCAAACCACAGCCAGGAAACACACCGTGGCCAGGAAACATACCACAGCCAGAAGACAACTGCATGAACATCGTATAATACCGCCTGAAGATAAGTCTTTTAGGCTCTCTAATTATTTTCTCACTCTTCGTCCTCACCAGTCAAAAGACTCCCGTTCAGGCTCCGACCGTTACCATGGTATTCAGGGCAGCAGGGTCATCTTCCCATCTCTATCAAAGCCCTTTGTGCAAGGATTGCTAAAATCATGGGATATCTCTAGACATACAGCAAAACGAAGTTTACAGCTCTTGTTTGTCCCCAGAGTAGATGCTCTGAGATGTCTAAGGGTTTTATGATCCCAGTCTCAGACCACTTTTCCAATGACTTGTACAAGTTGGAGGTAGGACTGTCCTCACCTTGACACCCCTTGGCCAACTCTCCTTGTGTCTGCAGTGGCATGAGGGATCCAACACACCTGTGGTCCTCACACTTGCTCATATTGCACCGATATGAGGGATGCAGAATGGCAGCAATATTTTTTACAACTGCAATTTTTCACACCTTCAGGTGTTTCACTCCCTCTATCACCTGCTACCTCTGGTCACACAATGGGAGGGACTTATTGCTGGAGCTGGATTAAGACCTTCACGTCCCAGCTTGGGCATTAGATTTTGGGACATTACTTTTAATTTCTCTTTTCTGAACTCTAGCTGCTGCTGGTCACTGTCAGATCTTCCTTCCACTGAATGTCATGGCAATAGTCTTGTTCTCCTCTAAGAGGACTCTTAGCTCAAGTCCATCCCTGCAGAGCTCAGGTGAAGCACAAACAGGCTTCCACAGCTGGATGGCATTGCATCTATTTCATAGTTCTCCAGCTGCTCCATCTTCTAGCTAGATCACATATTTCTAGGGCTTCTCACTGTCCTTCATATTTCTCCCCTCCTTTCATCAGTTTCCTTCCCTCTTCCGTTAACAAATAAAACCTTAAATAGTCTGATGCCACCTGGACAGATTTAACCTCCTGCTCTGTCCTCTTGCTTCTCCAAATCATTAATAAATATTTTCAGTCACACCCCTACCAAAGCAAGTCCCTTGAGTCTCTCCCTTTTAACCTCCCCGTGCTCCAAGGACTATTCATTCACTCCAACCCTTTGTATCCCCTCGCTCGAGAAGTTTTTGACCCACAACAGGATGCTGCCCCTTACCCCACAGATATTTATTTTCCTTAAGAGTCTCCTGTGAGGGAGTCCATCAAAAAGTCTTTAGAAAAATCCAAGTAAATTATGTCCAGAAGTGCCCTTTATCCCATTTGCTTTATTAACTCTTTCGCAGGTTTTGATGTGCTCAGAAATTGCAGTTTTCTGGGTCTGCTGCGTTAGTACTCTTCACCATGTGCTCTCTATTCAGAAATGGCCAGATTTCTGCAGGGCTGGGATGCTCCAAGGATCTCAACCAATGCTGGATCCCTCAGGATTCTACCAAACCAAAGACCTAGAAGCTCTTAATATAGGGAGGAGTTTATAATAAGGGCAAAACTGTGGAGATTAAAGTTACCACTTTCATTAGCCTGATCTCCCATAAAAAAAAAGGAGAAAAATTACTGAAAAGAGAAAAATTACTTCCTTGCAACTTTTCAGATTTTTATTAATTCTCTATAACTTTCATTTGCTGTTTTTGTTTCCTTTTAAAGTTTCTCTTTGTTTAGGACTTTGTTATGTTTATGTTTTTCTTATATGGAATCTTTTAGGCAATCATAAATCTTTTTTGAACAGAAAAGAATCCTTTTTCAAATAGAAGAAAACCCTTTTCCAAACAGAATAATATCCTTTTTCAACTTTATTGCTTTGAAAACAAGTATAGATGAAGTTCAAGAAAAAGGGAAAAATATATGATCACTTTGCAAACCAGCTGATCTCTACAGTTGCGTGCATGGGATGGGGTTGCAGTTAGATTGAAATAAAACATAATTCTTTGGTATATAAAACATTGGCAAGATCTTTGTTTGAACAACCTCTTTAAGTTTGGTCCTCAGTTTTTAGACAGATGTTAAAACTGAAGGAGCGAACAGAAGAGCTGTAAAAATGATGGGAAGCCTAGAAAAAAACACTTGGAAATGAGTATGAAGGAAGTTATTCTATTTAGCCTACCAGAGTGAAGGGTAAAAAGCAATTTGACCTGTAGGTATCTACACAGGAAGATGATATTTGATATTACAGTGCTCTTTAATTGAGCAGACAAAGCAAAATGAGGTCCAATGGCTGGGAGCCGAAGCTGGAAAAATTAAAGGTGGAAATAAGGTGCAGCCTTTTTTTTAATAGGCAGAGCAATTAACCACTGGAGCAATTTGCAAGAATGGAAAAGATTATCCATCACTCGAGGTACTGAAATCAAGATGGGATGGCTTTCTGAAGTACACATCCCATGTAGGTGCCGAGTCGCGCATGCCATACGGGACCATTGTAATTCCATGGATCAGGTCCCGCAGGAGGTCAAAAGCAATTATCATAATTGCACTGTCTGACTTAAATTCCCTGAATCTCCATGGCCCTTTCTCCTCCACACCTCTAAAACATGACTATTAAGAGCTCACAGAGGAAACCTCTTTCTAAGTTGAAAATACATATAAAAGGAAAATTGCCGTGATGTCCTTTTCCTTTGACCTCTGCAGACGACCTCTGGAAATGCAGAGGCAGCACTGAACCCTGTAATACTTTTCCCCACCACTCTTGTCTCTATTACACACATCTGGAAAGGCTGCCAGAGGCTGATCCCTCCCTGCCCATCACCTCCCAGGCCTGGGCAGTGGATTCCCACCTACCATTGTCTCTCAAACCTGACATCCCCCCAGCAGAGCTGTGTTTGTGAATTCCCTTTACCATGTTGGCTTTTGCTGTGATGTTTACCCCAATATTGGCAAACCACAGCTGCCTGCAACCTGAGACCACTGCCTGAAACCCGTCTCATTGTTTTCATGCATTTCCCCTAGATGTCTACCACTTCCTAGTGTTCTATGCCTTGCATCAGGGAAGCAAGATTTTCATGGGAACTCAAAACTAAACAGCCCAAAGGTCCTCTTAGTCCCACTGCTCGTCTCTGGCAGTGGTTGAGAGCTGATACAAAGGGTGAGAAAAGGAATTGGGCATGCTTCTGTGTCCCCGTTTCCAGGAAACTCTCCTTGTTGTTTGTTTACAGAACACCTTGCAGAGCTGGCCTGCAATGCAAGTTCCCCTGGGGCATGCTAAGAGGAATCATTACTATCAATTATTGCAATTATAATAATTATTATTCTGTCACTTAAATTTCAGTAATTAATTTTTCCAGAGTCTACTTCAAGCCATTTTCTCTCTGCCAGATGCTGATCACAGCAAGAGAGAGGTGCAGCATCTGCTGCTGATCAGAATCTGCTTTAACTTATGAGACACTGTGGAGGCAGGTGCCTGCTAAAGCACAGACCTCAGTCTCCTTAATGGGCTCAGAAAGGAGCAGCTGGGTGTGTAGTGTGATCTTTATGTTGCAGTTCAGGCACAACGTTAGTCTGGTGGTATTGGAGGCTGGAATAAGACTACAGTTCAAAGCCAGGATGTCCAGGGCACCAGTTTAACTGGTTTATCAGATTAATGTGAAGGGTGGGTATGCATTATTTGGCTTTAGGCAGCTGAAGGCTATGTCTCTGAGCTATGGTAGCTGTCTAACAACCCACCAATCTCCCCTGCTGAGGAGCAGCCAGCCCATCCTCGTAGAAATGCTTTTGATCAGTGCATTGCCTCACCTTCTGGAAATGCCTGTTTTTCTTCACTGATATTAAAGAAGCCTAAAGGGTTCGTTTAGACAGGCACCAAACTAAAGTAGGAGGAGATGAATCCCATCCTTCATGTTCTCAGTTGTAGGTTTGATGATAAGAAACCTTGACATGTGAGAGGGATCCATCATTCCAGAGGTTTGAGAACCACCAATTCAAGATAAATGTAGGAAAGGCAAATCCAGCAACCATTTCCTCTCATCTCCCAGTATCAAGTGCCACTAATAATACTCTGCTTTGAATAAATGAATGCACAGTGTCCAGGTCATCTTCCTGAGTGACAGTTCTGAGACCTAAAATGAGTGTCAGGTGGACAGGTCCATTGAGAAGTATTTAGCCATTTCCATATGCATCAGCTTACACCATATTCAGCATATAACATTAATCTCACACAACGAGATGCTCTTTCCTCAGGCATCTCTGCCGCTCCTATTAATAAGTCCTCTCTTCCACTGCAAACTTTATTGAGGAATTTCACATCCAGGCCAGCAAACCTTAAAATGAAAGCAGGGAACTGTATCTGAGAAGGCAGTCACTCTTGAAATGACTGAAGGTTCATAATAGATATTCAGTTCACTGAGGGCTGTCTTTGCACTGCTATGAGGAAGGAAGTGAATGATATCTTTGAATCTTCCAGCAAGAAGACAATAGGCAGGAACTAGGGGATTGCTGCTATCTTCTTACTTAATATTGTGTTCAATTCTGGGTTTCCACTTCCAAAAAAGAGCTTTAATTAATTAGAAGAGGATGAGAAAATTGCTGCTATAATGACTTGATTTTGGGGAAGGTTGTCTTCCACTGAGAAATTCACTTATGTTATTTATCCAAGAGAAGATTAAGAGGCAATTTGGTCATGGCCTATGGGTCTGGGCATTGAAAAAAGGTCTAGGGAAATAAATGGTACTTTAATCTATTGAAAAAAGACAGATAAAAATCCTATGGTAGGAAGCAGAAATGCAGTCACACCGGGAAAGGAGTGTGAAAACTGAGGGGATAACCAGGGGCGCTTTACGAGATGTCCTTTACTCATCTTAAAGTCAAGACTGGGGATGTGCTCTGGTGCACACCAGTATTATGTGACTGATGCAGAAGTCAGTGGGGTGAGGCTTTGCCCTCCTCACTGCTGTTTGTTGTGTTGGTTTCTCTAATTGGATTCCCAGTGCTATAAACTGTTGCATTACCTCTGTGAGAATAGATACAAAGATTTTCTCTCATACCGCAGCATGAGTTAACAGCGTAGCAAACAATCTGCCGTTTAGGCATCAGGGACAATATGTGGTCTTTAAAAGACAATACTTCACTTATGTTTGCTTGAATGTTTCTTGGTGATCCACGGGAAGACATCTGGAGAAGAATTAAAATAAATGAACCAGAAACCAGACATGAAGCATCTTCCTTTTAAATTAAGAAAAAGATTTTTAAAAGGGGCAGTATCTTCAGGATCCACTAGTAAAGGTCACATTTAAGGCCATGTAAGCTAGGGGAAATCTTTCTAATATTTCAGTAGCCTGCTTTAGTGAACGTGTTGCATAGTTCCTTAGCAAAAAAAAAGTAAAATAAGCATAATTTTTTCTACTAGATCCCTTTGCTGATGGCAGAGCTGCAGGAAGCTTCATGCTGAAACCCAGGGCTGTGAGTGGGGCTCCCAGGGTGGTCCCAGGGTGCTGGACCCTGCTCTCACCACGTACATTTTTTAAGGGCTTTTGAACAGTGAGACTGGAGAGCTGGTAATATGAAGAGTCTTGCTACATGAAGGCAATTCACCAAAGGTAGCTGATTGAAAAAGAGATGGAGAGGTGGGGCAAATAAATTGTGTAAATACGCTCAAGAGGAATAAATACTTTTTCTTTAATCTAGCGATCAATGTTACCAGCCAGAACCAGCAGCTAAAATTCAATTCAGGCAGACAAAATTCAATTCAAGAGGAAAGCACAAGTTTTTCACTGTGAGGCTGATTAACCACTGAAATGACCGATAAAGGAAGTGGTGGTTTCTTTTCGAGCCCTGCTCTCAAACCAACCTGGATGAGATGCCATAAGCAGCCACAAAATGGGGTGGACCTGAGCTATGTGAGGTGAGGCAACATCTCCTGGTGATGGTAACAAGGTGAACCTCTGCCCTCCATGTTACCACTGGCCAGAGTGTGGTCCCTTTGCTGTTGCAAACACTAACCAGCCTTTTTAACTAGGAACATGCGGAGAGGCATTTCAGCAGGTTCCGCTTAGCTACAACTGCATAATGAAGTCCTTTAAGGAGTAAATGTTTCTGTTTAGTTCAATAATAGGGCTTCATTAAGAGCCTTTATAGACCAAAAGGGGAAGACTAACCTAATCAAAGGTTCCTGATGAAGAGAAAACAGCAAAGTAGGAAAAACAGAAATTACTACATAGGAAGAATATGTGAGCCTATTCCCTGCAATGAACTGAGGTGTAGCTTCTTTTTCTTTTACTAACAAGGTTGTTTTCTGCTAATTTGCATAATAATATCATGTGCACAAAGATGTATAAACTCTGGGAGGTGTCAGCAATCCCAGGGATCATTGCTGGCTGGTATGGAGCACATCCAGCTTGCTTTATAGACTGCAGAGAGATAAGTGTTAGGTCCTGGGTGGATGAGGGATACACCTGGAGCGTGGGATCTGGGAGGAAAAGGGTAACTGCAGTGTAGTGCTGCGAAGGGACAAGATCCGTCCTGACAGTGGACCAAGGAGCCCACTGTGCACATTTTGCACTCTATGCAGGATCAGCCACATGCCTGGATGCTCCCAGAGCTGAGCCTGAAGTGGATGGCTCCCCAGCTTCAGGTGCTTTAGAAGGAAACACGCACACAGGTATTGAGCCACCCCTCCCTCTACATGCCTAATCCAAGGGGTGGAGCGATTATGTGAATGATCCCCAATCCCTCAGTGCTTCCTTTGTTAGAGGGCAAAGGGTCATGTACAGGGTCAGAAGACAAATATAGCCTTATGACCTGCTGCACCCCGGGAGAAGACCCTCTCCACTGTGATTAGTCTTAACTATCTCTCTTTACTAGCTCTGTTTGCAAGTGAGGAAGAGTGGTTGGCAAAGCCTGCAAACACAGTCTCTGCAGCTTATCTTCTCCTGGCCATCGGAGATGTGTAGTCTCAACTCACTCTAAGACACATCATGATCCCTATGTCGTGCCAGCCAACACCAGGACCTGGCAGTCCCAGGAAAGGAGACCTTTATCTCACAGAAAAGAACAGGGTAAAACTAAAATATGTCCATTGCACTAAATTGTGGGACTATGTTTGCCATTGGAAAGGACCTCCTAGGCTGCTACAGTCACTCATCCACAAGAACCAAAGCCTTTAATCCCATTAAGAAACTTATCTTTCCTCATGGAAAAAAAAAAGCTTTCTTCCATCAAAACTCTATTCTGATGGAAATCTTTATACCAGAACTCTTTCTGTCTCACAAAGGGCCAGGGTGCAATCTAAGCCTTTGATGTTGTATTTGGAGTATAATGAAAGGCATTAATTTGAATAGAATTATTGAAATGGCATGTCTGTTTCTGCTATTAATAGAAAAGAGTCTTAAAACAATGAGCAGCAGAGATGGGGTCTATTGCAGTGAACAGGAACAAAGGCAGAGCATTTTGCTTTGGTTGTTGTATTACGGGAATGGCCTGAGGTCTCTAATATACTAGGCTCTTTACAGAACAGAAATGACAAACCTTGCAGGGTGCTATAAGAGAAAATCTTGGAACCTGTGTTCTGTTTGCAGATTTCTTGACTCAAGAGCTGCAGGGCATTAAACAAAGCTGGCACAGAACAGATTCAGAGGTGATAGGTCTTCACTTAGCTGAGGAACTCCTTGCCAGAGGATGCTGTGGCTGCTAAAAGTTTACCTGGGTCCAAGGGGAGATTGAAGGAGTTCATGAAAGAGAGATCCACTGAGGATCAAGCCTGTAAGTCTCTGGTATTTGTAGCCTGAGAAGGGTGCAGGAGGGGAGCATCATACCTGCTTGCCATGATATTATGCCTTTCCTACACATCAACTTTTATGAGGATGCTGAGATATCTGGGCTTTGATCTGACTAGATAAAGTTGTTCTAACAGTCTTGAGTTCTTCTGATCCCTGTATGTAAAGAAGTATTTGTATTTTTATATCTGTGCAGCACTGCATAATAAGCTGAAAATCATAGAAGAGAGTGGATTCTGCATGAAATAAAACCAAAACAACCCTTCCCAGGGGCTTGAATTTCTAATGAACTGCCTCATTGCCTTTTGTGTTTGCTTCCCAGGAACAGGCAGGCAAAGCAACTCAGTGATCACTGCTCGTATGCTGGCGTAACCTGGGAGCACAGCTGGCAAGATGGTATGAAGCAGTGTGGGTTTACCCATGATAGTTCCCCAAGGAGCTCAAAACGGGAAACATCTTGAGGAAAGCTGTCTGCATGGAGTGAAATGAGATACTTCCTCTGTGGTCCAGGAGGAGACCAAGAGCTTCTGGGGAGAGATGGAAGAAACATGTCCTTGCCACAGGGTACAACACTGAGCCCAAGGGAAGAGGACATCTAGTACCCTCGATAAGAAACTGCTTAGTGGTAGATGCTGTAAATCTCATCTGTGTCCTCATTAGCTGTTTCCATGAGGAAAGGACTACAGGGAGGGATGTGAGTTTATTCCCTGCCTTGCCAGGGGCTTTCTGCAGCACCTTGTCTGAGATAAACTCTTCACCTATATACATTAACTGCACCTGTAGTGCTGGTTCAATGGGCACAGTGTGATGCTAGTCCCAGATGTAGCTTTGGTAAGAAGCTAAGGGCAACAATTGCATTGTGGAACTTGGGGACCAGCTGAGGAAGTACTCTGGAGAAAGTCCATCCAGTGTGGGATGATGTTCCCCAGTGTTTCATCCTGCAAGAAGACCCGCCTCACACATCTGCTAAGAGCCCCTCACACAGCTTTGTGTGAGGCACCAACAACCAGGCTAGCAATGCCATCCCTCATTCTGCTCCTCTGCAGCCCTGGTTTGCAGTGCACACAACTGGGTTTAAAAATGTGCACAATTGGGGTTTGAATAGATGTACATGCACAAGTCTTGCAGGGTTTTGTCTTTAAGTAATCGAGGGTGGAAACAACCCAGATTACAGGCCAAAAAGGAGAGAAGCCAGCAGTGGATTTATAGAGAAGAGGAGTAAGTGACGGAGATGGGAGGCTAGATAAAATTAAAGCTGTGAGATGGGGGAGACCAGAAGCAGC
Organism: Eurystomus gularis; assembly: GCA_013400335.1. Lineage (NCBI taxonomy): Eukaryota > Metazoa > Chordata > Aves > Coraciiformes > Coraciidae > Eurystomus > Eurystomus gularis. The sequence goes on along the minus strand of VZZY01013345.1, from coordinate 82,670 downwards.
TGAGACCAGGAGGCAGCATTGCAATTTCTGATCTCTGCTGCTCTGGTTTTAATTACATAGCAAAGCCTCCTGTAACATTCCCATCCCTCTTATTCATCATGCTGGGGTTTCTTTCCTGTTAATCACTGCAGCAGAAGCAGTGCAACATTTTACCTTACCCAGCTTGGGAGAACATGACTGAAGCATCAAGGCTATGATGGGAATGGGCAGCTTGGCAGACAGCGCCGTTGTGTGTTGCTGCCGTTATGTGTGTGTACCGTAATGAGGAGTCTGCTCTATATCAGTGCCACTGAGCTTTCTGCAGGAGCCGGCCAGTCCGGGCAGCCATCCCACCAGCCGTGCTGTGTGACTTAATGCAGCCGCTCCGGTCCCTGCGGGAGGGTGCTGGATCCATCTGTGGGCCAGGAATCAGCAGACTGGTGGCCACTGTATAACAGTTACTGCTTGGGGAGATGCTGCAGTAGCAGAACATATTTCTTCTCCACCCCACAGCAGTAACACAGCCCAGATACCCTGCTTGAAAACCCTGAGCTGCTGTCACTGCTGCATCACTACTACTTTTGCAGGCAGAGTGATGCTAGCTAGGATGTCGGGTAGTGGTAGGGCTAGGGGAAATGGATCAAAACTAGAGGTGGGTAGATTCAGATTAGATGTTAGGAAGAAGTTCCTCACCATGTGGGTAGTGAGACACTGGAACAGGTTGCCAAGAGAGGTGGTGGAAGCCCCATCCCTGGCAGTTTTTAAGGCCAGGCTGGATGGGGCTCTGAGCAACCTGATCTAGTAGGAGGTGTCCCTGCCCATGGCAGGGGGGTTGGAACTAGATGTTCTTTAAGGTCCCTTCCAACTCTGACAATTCTATGATTCTATGATTATCTAGAAAGGTGAGCAACTTAGAGCATGTCTGTATGTATTCAAGAGTATAAAACAAACTCCCACGTAGTGTCCAGGAGAGTCAGCTGAGAAGCTGGAAGCAGGGCACCTGCACTAGCTTGCTGTTGCACAAAGCTGGTTATTCCTGTGGTGCATCTCCCACAAGGATGCAGCCTCCATCTCCAGAATGAACCCACCGTATGATCCCTGGGACTTATTTTGTGCAAGACATGCTCCATCCCTGAGGCACCATGCAGCCAAAGCTTCCTCTGGCACGTGTTTTTGTTAGTGTTGCATTTAATTAATCCCCCAGCCACTGTGTTCTCCCTTCTGTCTCACAAGGCTGCTTCTGAAGCAGGGCTCTGTGACACTTTTTGGAGGATGTGTGGGATGGCATAAAACAAATAGAGAAGCTCACTGTACCTGAAGAACTTGCAAGCTGTAAACTTCCCCCTGCTTACTAGCATGGCTGGCTAGCTGCTGGGTTTTCATACACACTTTCAGAAGCCTGATCTCCCATGAACACCAGCAAAGGGGACTGAAAACCAGTGTAAAATGGCAAAGCCATTTTTGGAGTCAAACTGAGCAACTACAGCTAATGTAGACACAAATAGGATATCAGGGGTGCATTTAAAAGGTTACGTCTTTGCTCATGATCAAAAGGAGTTGCAACAAAGAGAGTTTTCTCCAGCCTTCCTCTTTCCTCTTCTTACTCTGCCCTGAAACTTGGCTTTGTTGAGGAAATGGCAAGACCCGCAGGAGGTGGGATGAACAGAGCACATCACACAAACCCTGGGACAGGACCGGCAGCAGGCAAAGGTCCATGCTACAACCCAGGCACAGGCTGGTTAGAGGCTGGCAACTCCACTGAGTGCTAATTGCTGCTGCACCAGTCTGAATGCAGCAGTGCTGGTATGTCTGGGTTGGCACCAGTGGCACCTGCTCCACCTCTCCTTGGCATTGCTGATCACCTTGCTCCCCTCCACCCTTTTGTAAGTCTGTCCTGTGCATGTGGAAATGATGAGATAAAGCTCCCAAAATGCAGAGTCTTTGAGCAGGTGTTGAATCTATTGATTCATTTGCTGGCCTTTCAGTTGGTGGGTTTCGCATCTTCAAGTTCAGCCATGAAATCACAAGGGTCATAAATAAAACAAACAGGCTGATTTTTTTTAAAGACTCCAGTCACTAGCAGCTTAGAAAACAAAGTACCAGGAAGTACAAAAGTCCCCAGGACATACACCAAGTGAGCCAGGCTGCAGTCATATGACTGCCTCCTCTCCTCCCCTCTCTGCACCATTTTCCCAGGCACATCTGCACAACTGGTTGTGAGGCCAGATGATGAACAGGAACTGATCTGGCTTCAATGTAGGTGCATGTGCATATTTCTGTATTTTGATACATGTATCTATACAGGCAGCTTGCTTTCTTTCACTTCCCTGTCTGCTGTCGTGTGGCTTCAGGAAAAGGGGATGCTTTCCCATCATTTCCACCATTTGCCATGAACAACTATAGTGATCTGCCTAGCCTGCCTTTAAATCATTTAAGCAGTGAGTCCCTCTGACACTTTCCTATGGAGAGGGTTCAATAGCCAAAACCAGCTCTCTCTGAGAGCACTCCTCCCTGATCTTCAGCAATAATCTTCCTTTTCCCTCCACTTTGTGCAAGAGAGCAGTAATACAATGGGTGTTTTATTTGTGGCAGATCTTTAGACAAGCTCACCTGGAGTTAAACACAGCAGTTGCTGTGCATTTGTGGCTTGTTTCAAGGGCAGAGGCTGAGGAGGGAAACTCAAGGTGGGCTTCCCACAGCGGCAGGGGGCTGTCGAGGTGGGGGAGCTGGCAAAGCACGGTGGGGGGGCAACCTGGCATCCCCAAGGACTCTTTGAATAAGTGAAGACAAATGACTGCAAGGAGACAAAGCTCATCAGAATGATCTATGGCAAGGCCAGAAAGTGATGTTAATGACAAGGAACAGTTTCATGCCGGGAGTCTGAAGGCAATGGGGGACCACCAAGAGGTGCTGAAGGTCACCTCATTGAAGCGCTCTTTTCCATTGCCAGCAACATTACAAAGAGACAGGTGTGAGTGAACATTTTGAGAATCCTGAGGTGTTGTGTTCTTGTTCCTGCTGCTAGCTGCTCCCTTGTGTGCACTTCATCAGGCTGAGCCCTCAGAGCATGCTGCTTTGACTTGCTGAGGCACTGTGAGCCCGCTGAGTTGCGGTAACTCAGGGTGGTGCCACCGAAGGTAATGTCTGAGCCAGAAGCAGCTGCTTGGCTGCAAGTGAGGGGATTAAAAACATCAGCCAAGAGCAAAACTTTCTCCTACCTGATGGCACTGACAATTCACACCGTGAAAGCTGCCCCAAGACAGAAGTGCTTACTCTAAAATTGCCTGTACTGCTCAGGGCGAGGTGAAATGTGCACACCACTGCACAGCATTTAGCTTACATCTGGGACTCCATCTCCTTTCTGCAAAACAGGAATTTGCAGCTGAACTTCTTTCTCCCCAGCCTTTGCAAGCTTGGTGCTATGTGTGCAACATATACACAACCAGGGGTCCTGCATTTCAGTAGGACCACTCTTTGGGAGCTCACATTGGGATGGAGGCAGTGGGGTCGGGAGCTGAAGCTGAGTGGATTCTCTTTAGGTTAGTAAAGTTTGAGCCCTGCCACCATATCACGGGGCCTTTCTGTCAACAGGAACATTAACAGGATTTCCTCTCTTCCACCTGGTGCCCATTACAGTATCCTAGAGGTTTCTCACTCTTCACATGTCCTCTCTGTTGTCAAACAGATTGAAACTAATCTGCATACTCCAAATTAGAGAGAGGAGACACAGCAGCGCCCCATGCACATCTGCACAGAGGCTGTGCTTGAGCAGATGCCTGTCCCTAAGAAAACTGGACAAGGAGAGCATGGCATGCCTCAGCCCAGGGAGCGGTTATTCCCTGGAGGGGTGAAACTTGGCAGGGAAGTTACAAGGACAATTCAGCAAGGCAGGTGCTAAATTTTAGTTTTGGATCCCATGCAGACAAGGGAAGAAAAAAAAGAAATTGAGAAGACTGAATTATTTGCTAGTTTGGAACGCTTAGTTTTTCATCTTCTCGGAAGCCTTTGCATAATCTTTGTGTGTGTGTGTGTTGTTTTGTTTTGTTTTAGTTTTTTGCTTAGGATTTGGTTTTTAAATGAATTCTTTCTTGTCTGTGCTACCTCGGCAGCCTCTGTTTGAACACCAGCAGAACATTCTGTGTTTACTGTCATCAGAACACACCAGCTCCTGAGAGCCTCGCAATGCAATTGCAACCAAAGTCTGAAAAGAGGGAGAAGGTGGGGACAGGGAGGTCACTACTCTGGCTGGAGCCACCATCCCCACAGAGAAAATCCTCCCTGCAACCAGCCTCAGCTCCCAGTGCCGTAGCCTGCATGCATCCACAGCCTGCCTCATCTTTGCAAGGCCACTGCGGGTCCCTTTGGCTTTAAAGGCTATGGCTCTGGTTTGGATCAGGGGATGGTGTCCAGTGTCATGTGGGCATACCAAGTGGGGTCAAATCTTAGTTTGAGTTTGGCTCATTCAGCATTTCTCCTGATCAGAAAGTAGTAAAGCCCAGAAGCTATGAGTTGAAAAGCTCTGCCAGAGAGTCTCAACAGTTTCTGAGTCCTTTGCTAAGCCCCTTCGGCACACTGTCAGGCTGAGAAACACAAGCATCACTGCAAAAAAAATGGAGACATTTCATTTAGAAATTTTGCTGAAACCCAACATTCACCCTTCTCTGCAAGAGAATGTGATTAAACATCCCCTCTTTAGCTTGGAATCACTTGCCAAGTTTAATCTGAAAGTTCATTACACACTTTCCACACATACGTTATCCAGTGAGTAAACTATTTATGTCCCCTTTGTGAAAAAAAAATAAAAAATAAAAAAAAATCTGTCTCTCGATGTAACACCAGACCTCTGGTACAGAGCCAGACTTGTTCTGAGACTCTCCATTCCCCTGCATGTCCATAATTGTGCTAGAAATCACCAGATGACAGGTTTTCAATCACCTCCTGGGGAAAGGAGAGGCCACTCCCAAAGGGAAAATTGGGTTAAATAATTAAAAACACCAACCTGACCCAAAAATTCTTGGAAAAAAAAAGAAACGCAATCTTCTATCTCACTGGTTGCCTTGAAGTAGCAGGGGAGCGATGCTTGACGGCTAGCGCAGAGCTATCCAAGTGCTTCAAGTCCTGATCTCTCCAGTCCTTTTCCTGATGGGGAATATTTATTCCATGTTGACAGAAGTATGCTCCAGGGTGGGAGCTAATATTAATTATATGACAAACACATCCTTGGGCAGTGATTTGCATGCAGCCTTACATCAAACAACTCAAGGTCTTATAAAAGAGGAGCGGAGTCCATTCCCACTCCCTGCTGCATATTGAATGAATCCAGGCATGATATTTGACTACCATGACCTTCAGGAAGGTCTGAGCATGTTTCCAGCCCCTGCACACCCACATAGGTGACTGGCTTTGTGAAGGCAGCTGCTGTGGACCTGGCAGCCTGTCCCAGTGGGACTGTTCAAATAGACTGGAGAACCTCTTATGAAATACTCAGGAGGGGTACAAAGGAACACAGTGGCACAACCTACAGGCTGCCTCCTTAAACCAGCATTATATTTACAGCTTCATCATCTGCAAAGAGCAGCTGGTGCTTCATCCCCCTGCATATTCCGCAGTGTGACTCTCTAACTTGCAGGCTGATTTATGAAGCGTGCCTTGCTTTTCTCAGTAAAAATTACAAACAGGACCAAAAAAAAAAAAGATGAAGAAAAGAGACTGAGTCTCTTTACTTCAAGCTCTGCCATCATAACTGACAGGTAAAAGGGCAGATGGGAAACTACCTGATGAGAATGAAGGAAGATCTACGAAACAGAGATCTATCTCAAATCCCTGTGAGGTTATCAATGTCTTGGTGATCCAAGTATGAAAAAAAAATATTGTCGGAGCCAGGTGCCAGCAGAGGAATAAGGCCAGGTTATATGCAGGAATATGCAGGAATATGCAGGGCCTCATAAAGAAACAAATCTAGGGTGTTTGGAGTGGTCCAGCAAAGGTATATCTGATCCTGGAGCTGTCTCTTACTTTGCTTATCCATTTCGTTACTCATAGTTGTCTTTCACTGCCAGAAGACAAGGAAACAGCACCGTGAAATCCTCTGGCTCAAGGAGATTGGTTTGGAGATGTTCAGGAAATCTTATGATTTTTACCTCCATCCAAAAAATAAATAAATTCTGAAATCTCAAAACCAAAGATTGCCTTGGGAAATGGTTGGGATTGATGGATTTCCCAACTCTAAAAGTAATTGTTCCTAATACCTTTTGGAATTGTAAAACTAAGGGTGTCTGACTTCTTTCAGTGCTCACTTAGAAATGCAACCCCAGGGTAACAGAAATGTTTGAGGCAAGAGCAGAGCCGTCGGCAATGACAGGAGTGAAATAGTTCACTTGTGCCAAACCAGTCTTGGAGGATTATTATTCCTGTTAGAGCCCAATCTGGAATAGACATTTTGTTTGTTTTTCCTTTTTTTTTTTAATTTTTTTTTTTTTTTTTCTATCTTAAAAATGTTCACAGCATGGGAAAATAGCTCTGGGTCAGGCTCCTGTCTTGCCAGAATCCCGTCATCTGGGTGGGGACTGCATGGATATTCTACCAGTGGAAACCATCAGAGATAAAGAATTGAGGTACAAAGAGTGGCCTTGTTAGAGAGGAGTTCCCCATGCCTTAATGATATGAAACTTGGGAAACCCCTGACTGGAGCAGGAGAGAGGGAAAATGAATATATGTATTAAAGCAAGTGTGCCTTCTTCTGAGTGGTCCAGCACTGAACCTTAGTGACTTGAAGATAGGTGTAAATCATTTGTGTGGAGTGTCTCAGGGGAATTCCTTTCAAATGTCCATCATTCAGAAATGAGACTTCAGCGGCTTCTTGTACCCCTATTTTCCTCAAACTTTTTGCTTACAAAACCACATTTGCTGGTCATGTGTTTTGCTTTTCAGTTTCCCTGGGCAGCTGCTGTCCCATAAGTTGTGATTCAGGACCTGCATCTTCATCTCTGTGGAGGAATTCTTTTTCTCAAGGAAAGTATGTGGCTCTTGCTAGCCTCCTGCCCCTCTGTTAGGACAGGGTCCTGGCAGTGCGGGGAACACCACAGAGTGGGATGCAGGGTGAGCCTTAGGTGCAGCCAGTGGGAGTCTTCCCATCAGTAGCTGCCAGAAATGAAGCTTGTCCAGGCACAATTGTCAGACACCTCACCTAGTAAGAACAGTGCTGCAGAAATTACCCTCAGGACATGGGGTTTTTATCTTTTCCTTGCTAATGTAGAAAAGCCCAGGTTATATGGGAATCTCATTTTCTGGTGATCCTGAGACAGGGTCCACCAAAGCTGGAAATAATTTAAGGAAGGCTGCAGAACAAAAAGGAGGGAAATGAGGGGTAGGTGTTGTCTTGATGGTATGAGAACTCTGGAAATCCCAGTATCAGGCAGTGGTGTAGAAAGGGGAATTTGAAACATGGAGAGCAGAAAGAGAAGAATCTGAGGATGAAAGAGAATGGCAGCTGCTGATACAACATGGCTTTGATGGAAAGGATATACACAGCTGCCAGGGTTTTTTTTTTCCACCTTCATGTGTAACAATTCATGTGAATTATTTAATGAGTGGATTTACATATTTTCAAATAATTTGCAGTTTCCCCTTCTGTTGCTTCTTATACTGTTGCTGTTGCCAAAAGCTACTGCTAATCTTGGAGCTGTTTTTGTGGAAGGTTTCTTAAAAAATGCTCACTGAGACACTGTTCCTCCTTCCAGGAACACACTAGGAGGGGGAAAAGCCCAGGAAAGGGATGAGACTTCTCTGAGGACCCACACCAAAGTCCCATTTCTCAGGGAAAACACAACCTTTTGAAGACTCCATGCTCCTTTCCATCCAGGTTGGGAGAAGGCTGAAGGTGACCTTGCAATGGTGTGAGGACCAGACAAATTAAAGCATGGAGAGAAGTCATGAGTCTGTATCCTCTGCAGAATTGCAGGTAAAAAAAAAAAAAGTAATGTATTAACAAAGTCTGGGGATGGTTTTCTATAAGTACATCTGGGGTTAAGCACCATGGAGGTAGGAAAACTATTTCAGCCAGAAGACAGTGCTGGCATGTGGACAAATGTGTATAAACTGGCCATGAATAAACTCGACTGGAAACTAGTAGAGGGCTTCTAACCATTAGAGCAATTGGGTTTGGAGTAGCCGCCCAGTAGAAGCTACAGGGGCAGAAATCCAAATAGCTTTTAAGGGAGAGCAGACTCCAGCTCTGAAAGGGCGTTGTAATGTGTTGCTGCAACAGCAGGGATTGAATTTGGCAAGCCAGGAAGTCCCTGCCAGCCCCACGTTCTTGTGTTTCAAGTGTTTGGGAGGTTTGACTTATTTTTTTATAGATAAACATGGCTTTGTGAGCAAAAGCAAATAAACTGCTGCTGGAAAAACTATTTGAGCACTTTTCAAGATATTTTAAGATTAAAAGAGTTGAAAACAGAAGTTGAAAAGCCAACCCTCACCTCCCTATCAGTGCAGTGACAGCCTTGGGATGTCTGTCCAGATGGGGGAAGCTGAGAAATGAGAACGTATTGAAATGTCACCAACCTGTGTGCTCAAAGGGGCATGGAGATGGGGCATCTCTGAGGCAGTGCCTGCTGGTTGCAGAGGGGTTACCCAGTCTTAGGCAGAAAAAGTGTCCCTCTAAGCGTTATTCAATGGTGGAAAGGACTAAGTTGAGTTTCTGTACCAAATTCCTCTTCACAAGTGTTTTGACGGGCTTCTTATCAGAGGTCCTGATTCATGTCCCGAACCAGCAGTGGATCCCCTTTCGTGCCTCAGTCCATGTTTTTCATTGGCTAGTTCCCACTAAGATACGGCCCAGCTCAGCTCTGATCACAGGCTGACTTCTGCACAGGGTTGTAGGGATGTCCCTCACAGCTCACACCATGGTCAACAGCAAAGGCTAACGAAGATAACAAGGAGAAGACAGCTCTCCCAGACATATCAAACCAATACTGGCACCCTTGTAGCTAACAATTACAATAAATCCACACCCTCACAAACCTTTCATATCATTTATTCTTGGACTAATGTAAATGTTTCATGTCAACAATATCATGCAATTTGTGGATGAACAACCCCATGCACCAATGTACGCTGGGGGATGCTTAACTGAAAAGCAGCTTGGCAGAAAAGGCCTTGGTGTCCTAGCTGACACCCAGTTGGCCATAAGCCAGCAATGTGCCTTTCCCACAAAGAAGGACAATGGTATCCTGGGCTGCATTAGGCAAAGTGTTGTCAGCAAGTTGAGGAACCTGATCCTTTCCCTCTGCTCAACACTGCCAAGGCCACAACAGGAGTCCTGTGTCCATTTCAGGGCTCACCATATGAGAGAGACATGGACACACCGGATAGAGTGCTAGAAGGATCATAATGATGATGAGGGGACTGGAGTGCTTCTTGTGAGGAAGGGAGGAGAGAGCTGGGAACGTTCAGCCTGGAGAGAAGAACGAGCGAAGATCTCATCAATGTATATAAATTCTTGAGGGGAGGGTGTAAAGAGAACAGAACCAGGTTCCTTGCAGTGGTGCCAAGTGACAAGACAAGAGGCCATGGGCACAAGCTGGAACACAGGAGATTGCCTCTAAACATTAGAAAACATTTTTTTTGCTGTGAAGGCAACGAAGCACTGTAACAGGTTTCCTTGAGAGGAGTCCCCATCCTTCAAGATATTCAAAAGTCATCCAGATACAGTCCTGGGCAGCTGTCTCTAGGTGGTCTTGCTTGGGCAGAGGGGTTGGACAAGATGACCTCCAGAGGTCCCTGCCAACCTTAGCCTGTGGTTCTGTGTAAGGAGTTCTGCAAGTAAATGACGTGTTGTTTAAAAAGATCTATTTTATTTCCAATATGTCACCTACAGTTTTAATTGATGCCTACTAATTCTTCTATTGTAAGGAATAGAAACCAATGACTACTCTCTATCCCTTTCTTCCAGCTCACAATCTTACAGATCATTCTGATAACTTGGTTATTGGTTCACCAAATCTTAGTCTTAGCTTATTTTGTTTTACTTCATATGTCTGCAGTTCTAGCACTTCCCTTCCTATTTTTGCCTGTCTCCAAATTTTTGCCCAAACTACTCACACTAGGAAAGCATCGTGGCACAAGGAAGCCACAGCCCACAAGCAGCAGAAGACACATATGACAGATTTATAGGCCCTGGACATATATAGAAGATTAATTTGAGGTCATGGAGACCAGGCAGGAGCAGTATGGGCCAACACCTTTGAGATGCTGAGTCTACTTGGTTCCACCAGGAGGATCACTCTCACGGAGGATGTCCAGATGTACCTCCTAAACTAGTCCTAAAGTTATATCTTCTCACCGATACAAGATGGAAAAACCCCATTAAACTGCTTATTCCTTTGAGGCCGGAAAGGAACCTCTCCACATTCACATCTAATAGACTCTAAGCATGATGTAATTCGGGTTCAACAGCTGCTCCTTGTAGTGGGAGTGCTAGAATCTGTTACCAGGGTATTCTATGACTCTCCAAAGAATCCACTTCTTCCATCGCTGAAGCTCTTTTTGCTTGGACTCACCAGTTTCTGGCATGTGAATGGAGAAACAACAATTGCCAGGAGTGCTGAAGCACTGTAATTTAGATCCTGGTTGCTGGGCAGCAATTTAGACCACTGTAATTTCAGGAGACCCATAGAAGAACCCTTTTGTAATTCAGTCTTTTTGGTCCAGTTGCTCAAGAATGCATATACAGAGGACAAGAAGTCACAATATCAAACGTCAGTATGAGAACTCACTGGGAAGGGGCAAGACAGAGTCCAAGGTGCCCACAAACTGATGGCAAATTTCAGTTCAGCAACAGCATTTCATAAAATCCACCTCCTTTAACACATTATTGAGAGTTGCTGGTTTAAAAGAACAACGAGGGGACACACAAGAAAATCAGGAACAGCAATTCTGTTGTTTCCCTCAGATGGTGTTTTCTCATTCATAGAGATGTGGGAAACAAAACATGAGGCAGCTAAAGATGACTGAAGAGCTCCTTGCCTCTAGCCACAGCTCCTCACCAGACTTAGAGCAGTTCATGGTGTGGGAGCTCAGAGTGGTGGCTTTTGCGAAATGTCTGTGTCCCACCATCCATGTCCACCACCTTGACACCACTTTTGTTTTGAGTCTCTGGAAGCAGAGGGGAGTAGGGTGTGTGCCCAGGATTAGGACATGTGCCCACACTTCAGACCATCCCACTTGTCCTTCCTCATTAATGCTGGCCCTGTTTCCTTGTACTCCCCTCACGCATCTGATCCCTGATATTTCTCTTCTTGCCCAGCTTCTGAAAATGTTAATTGCTGTTGCCCATCAGTCCCCATGTGGGACCAGTCCAACCCAGTTTGCAGGTGAATATCTTTTCAGTATTCATCAGGCTTCATTCTGTGGTGCTTGGTGACAATTTTATCTTCCTCTGGGGACACAGAAGAAGGAGAGATGATGTTGCTCTAAAGAGATGCTAATCGCGCTATGGGGATCTCCTGAAGAAATCGCAGAGTTTTTTGCTGCGGGATGCCAGGTCTTGTTGTCCTCAGCTCTTTGTTTCTCCTCTGATTTCTGTAAGATGATGTGTGGGCAGGGAGGGAGGGTAGAATTTATAAAGATACTGAAGGGCAAGGGAAGGGCAGTGCTTAATATTACATCCCAGAGATTGCTACAAGCTGTTTTGAGTTGGGTCTGCCTTTTTATTGCACGTGTGCAGTGCCAAGCTGATGGGGATGGGGATTTGCTCTCACCCCATTGATGTGGGGTGACTACACATGTTACTGTTATGATTTCTCATTTCTTTCTGTCTTGCCAAGAGCTGCAAATGGATCAGATGGGTCTCCAAATGTTTGGGAGGCTCTGGCCGTACATCTGCATTTTGTCTTCTGGAGTTTGAGAGGAGTTGGGGAGTCTCTGAAGGAACAAATGGAGCCAGGCATGGGAGGAAGATGCTTTTGGATTGATAGTGACTGATAGCTTCAGGTGAGTGAGTTTCTTGCCATACTGCCAGTAGCAGACACCATCTCCTAACTGCAAAACCCACGGGCCATGTGCTCCTCCTGCAATGATGCATGCACAGCCTGAACACAGCCTTTTGCAGTCTGTAGCTGGGTATGTCCAAGATCTGCTTCTCTGCTCCCATATGTAGCCGAAGAAATAGGTCACCTTCTGTTTGGGTCTTGGTGCAGGGGACAACAACCATCTGGACTGTTGTTGGAAACCAAGTACTGTGCTTGTGGTCCCTTTGAGGGCTACTTTGCTATGTCAGTCAACAGTGACTTATTCAGTTCCTTCATTGTCCACACAAGAGAAGCTGCACAGACCTGGACTTGCCTTGCAACTTGGCCCCATGCCTGAGGGATACATCTTACCTCTTAGCCATCCCAGCACATCCTGGCAGTGCTGGTCCTTAGCAAAAACTTTTGGCTATGGTGGCCAGGGTGCACACCACATCTCAGGCTTTTCCCCAGCATGGACTGTCAGCTTTGATGTCTGAGGAGGTCCTCAAAGAGTTAACTCCTCTCTAGATACTCTCAGCAGCTCCCTGAGTGTGGTGACTTGAAACAGGGGCTGGCTGTACTGAAACACAGCAAAGACTGGAGCGAACCATATGCTTCTGCACAAGAATAACAGCATCATTAAAATCCCAAACCAAGAACTCAAAGGAGCATTTGAAGACTATATAGCAGCAGGTCCTGAATCCTAACTATCAGCTTCTCTCCCCTCAAATCCTTTTCATGGGCTGAATATGAAAGCAAAATGTATACTCAATCACAGCAACCCGCTTCCTTCCTCCTCAAGTGACTCTCCAAGCATGTGCCCACCTCAGGAGTGAGCTGTACTCTGTAACAGCAGGAAACAGAGGGGAACAAACAGGTGAAACAGCAGAAAGAGAAAGAGTATGGAAGAGAGAGAAAGACAGACCCCGGTCACTGCTTAAACTTTGCTTATTTACAGCAGCAGCATACATATGAAGATCTATAGCACTTACACCCAAATAAATCCTCCCCTGGAGACAGGTGGCAGATTTCCCCCTCCATTATTTACAGCCACTTCTCAGTGAAAACTGCAAGCTGTAAAATGCCCATACAGTGTTGGAGAGATTTATAGTCCTCCTGTATTTCACACACTGCCTTGCCCCGCTGTGCTGCCTTTGGGGAGACATGGCAAATGGACTCCAAGGTGTTTGACAAAGATGAAGACTCATTTATTACTTGATGCTTTGGAGAGAAATATTTGTACGCAGCAGACTACACAGGTGGCAAAGGTTAATCCTCTCCTCTCCTGTCAATTCAGCTTTTTATGAGTGAGGGGAAAGCATGTGTTGGGGAGGAGAGGAGCAAGGGAGGAGAGCTACTGAGCAGCACAAGTGACCTATGTCACCCTGGGCCCTTGATCAGTGCCAGAGGAGATAGTGGACTTCACTCTGCTACCAACCCATTGCTCAACCAACCTCGGTCCCAGCTTTTTCTTGCACAGATCTTGGTCCTACAGGAAGGGGACTGACATCTCCACTTCTCTGCAGCACATGGGATTTCCCGAGTCCTGCTCTTAGAGGAGACTCTTGACTTGCAGGTCAAAAGCATCAATGACACCCGCTACCCTGAAATCCCAGTGTGATGTGCCTGACTTCTTCTGGCACAGTGGGACATAGGAGCATACGGTCTTTCAGCAAACTAGGCTTCAGGGTGTCTTGGCCCAGGTTGGGGCCCCACAAATACATCTCGTTGCCCTTCTCTGCTGGCAATGACAACAGTACTGCTCCCTGATTTCTAAAGGTGATTCCCGGGGGTGAGGTGGAGGCAGGGAGCCAATGTGGTGCCAGCAGCCTGCTAACACACTGCCTTCTCTGGATAGAGAAAAAGATCTTCAGTCTCCATGGCTATCAATAGAGTGCTTTTCAGCAGCACTAAATTCTGGCAAAAACTCGAACATGAAAACATAAAAATAAAAACACGGTGTAAAGTACACACAATAAAAATATAACACCAAATATATCACTTAACTAAAACTGCTGACCCAGCGGCTTTGATGTTAATGCATTGTCTGTAACAACGCGGCATTCCAGCTGAATACTAACCGGCTGCAGAGCCTGAGACTAGCCTTGCTTCAGAGGTTTCCTATTTTACTGCCCTGATTTCTGCAGTCAGTCTTCCTCTCCTGGGGTTTATTAGGTCTTCTCCCCTGCCACGATCAACTAAGAGCTGTTTTCACTTTCTCCCCAGTGTTAATTAAAGCTGGAGTGGAGTAACCCCCAGAAGACTCCTCAGAGAAGGAAGAGGAGGAGGAGGAGGAAGAAGAGAAAAACTGAGCCCAGCACGACAGCGGGGTTCGATCAGTGGAGAGCTGTGTTAACAAGAGCCCTATGGATGTGAGAGGGATGAACAGTCAGTGGGGAAGGCAGGAACAGATGGTACCCAGCTACACGCAGCACGGCTCCTGGGGTCTGCAGGATATGCAAAAGTTCCTGCTCACTGCACAAGCTGCCTCTTGCCTAGTGACAGCACCAGTCACAGCCTCTGCAGATACATCTCTACCTGTTCCTGTATGCACGGCAAGGTGATATCCCAGAGGGGATCTCTCCTGCCCCAGTCCTTGCATGCTGCTACCATGAAGCCAGCCAGAAACCACTGACTCCTCTTTGATGGCAAAATATAGGGGTGTTCCTGTGCAGACCTGATGTAAGGGCTCTGTGCAGTTATTCAATGCCCCGGTGCAGGATAAAAGCTAAGTGAAAGCCTAGCATGAAGCAAAACAGAACAGGAGTCTCCAGTTCAGGACAGTTTTGAACTGTGATGCCTGGAAGCACAACCTTTGTCCCACACTGGAAGAGGTACCAGTTAGTCCAAAAGATTCAGGTCACTTTGTTGATTGAGAGCCCAGCATAGCCCAGCACAGAATTTCAGTCTCACCTACTGTGGTCATTGCTGATTGCTGACAGCCAAAGAGTGAAGGAAAGGGATAAGGAAAAGGAGGTTGTAGTGAGGCTGGTGTTGGTCTCATCTCCCAAGCAGCTAATGACAGGACAAGACGTAATGGCCTCAAGTTGTGCTGGGGGGTTTTAGATTGGATATTAGAAAGAAGTTCTTTACTGAAAGAGTGGTTAGGCACTGGAACAGGCTGCCCAGGGAAGTGGTGGAGTCACCATCCCTGGAGGTGTTCAAAAAACAAGTAGATGTGGCACTTCAGGACAAGGTGTAGAGGGTCAGGAAGATGTTGGGATGAAAGCTGGACTTGATGATCCTAGAGGTCTTTTCCCACCTAAATGATTCTATTAATTAGGCAATACATTATGGTTGCAGTCAAGGAGCAGGAACTGGGGTAGGACACAAGCTGGAGAGGTTTAACCCTGGAGGCTTTCACTGCAGATGATCTAAAGATGCTGTTTCAACTAAAGCAAAAAATTCCAGTCCCAGAAGGTGATGGCCCTGGGTGGCCCTGTGCCAGCTCACGCTGCTTGCTGAGACAGTAATTGCCAAAAAGACAACTGGG
This sequence comes from Eurystomus gularis, assembly GCA_013400335.1. NCBI lineage: Eukaryota > Metazoa > Chordata > Aves > Coraciiformes > Coraciidae > Eurystomus > Eurystomus gularis. The sequence continues at coordinate 67,190 of VZZY01013345.1, read as the reverse complement.
TACAGCTCCCATCCAGAGCCTATAAATCCACACCATGAGACACTCCATCCATGCTCTGTCCCTGAATTTCAACAGGTGGAGCCATGTGGGGCAAAGTGATGCATTCCTGCAAGGTCATGGTGACCACTTTCTCTTCAAAGGATAGCATCCCATCTCTGCATGGCTGCTTCACGCTGCAGAAAGCAGGTGGTCCCTCTTCTGTCCCTGCTTTAGCCAACATTTACTTTCACGACCAGCCTTCTTCCAAAATACATTTTTATTCTCTAGCATAAATCCTAAGACAAGCATCAAGAAAAGCTGTCCCTATGCTCTGTGGCTGAGCTACACCTCCCTGGAGCTTCTCCCTTGGCCACTTCTCTACTGCTGGAAGGAGGACACGATGCCCTTCACTTCTCCAGCCTCTTACCCTTTTCCTGCCTTGGTACAGATGGTAGTGCTGGGCTGAGGCCCATGGTGAGCAAGTGGCTATGTGCTTGCTGTCTTCATGTGGCAGAGGATAAGAGCAAGGCTGCAGCTGGGACATGTGTTGGCAGCAGTGGGGCGTCTTCCCTGTTTTCTGACTTTCTGAAATTGGAGGCTCATCATGGCTGGGCAGTGAGAAGAGGAAGACATTGGTTAGTAGAGACAAAGAAAATATATTCTAAGTTGGCAAAGAAAGTGTCCCACTTGACTTACCAGAATAAAAAAGGAAGCTAAGGAAGGGCTGAAGCTGCCAAGAAGGAACCTAAACATTACATCAAATCTTGATAGCCTGCCCTTTTGTAAGATGGTATTTGCTCTTGCTTTAACCTAGCTCTTGGCCTTAAGTGACCCAACCTACAGCAAGCCCCTCTCCCACATTATGACACCAGGTGCTTGAAAAGCTGTGCAAAACTGTTTCTTTCCTCCAGGCACCCTAAACTGTCTGACGAAGTTGCTGCTTAACAGTAAGGGATATGATGAGGGGTCAGGAGGAGGAAGAATGTTTCCCAGTAATGAGTAGTGAGCAGGAAAATTACTCCAGTAAGTGGATCTGTCTACTCACTGGTGCCAGGGTGTAGGAGAGAGACCCTAACAGCCTCCCATCAAGGGTGTGATGTGTGGCTGCCTGCCCCTCTCACGCAGTCCTGGATCCAGCACTGCTTCCTGCAGCAGCCCCTGGAGTTTTGGTCCCACTCCACAGTCCACATGCTTCTGACACCTGCAGAGGATTGCGATGACCGTCTCCTCTCTGTTCTCCTATGCTCTCTACCCCTATCAGAAGTCCCAAAGGAGCATGGTGCTCTGTGGGGAGGTCCAACTTGCTTTGCTATGCACTGTCTGCAGTATCTTGCATTGGAAGTGCTCCCTAGTTTTAATTAAGGTTTTGAGGACCCATGTCAGGCAGAAAGAAGAGAAAATGCTAAGAACAGCTAATTTCTTAAACTGCTCTCTGGCACCTTTTGAAACTTACCTCATGTAGCAAATTAAAAATGCTAATAAATGGCCAATAAAAAAAAAAAAAAACAAAACCCTTTCTTCTCCATAATTTCAGAGAGCTGAATGACTCTGTGCATCAATTAGTGGTGGGAAATGAGATTTTCTCCATTGGGGAAGGAGCTGGGTAGAGGCACAAACTCACAGGCTGGCTCCTGAAATGGATCACTCTCCAGAACATCTTCAGCAGAGGCACATGGGTCTAAATGGAGCTGCCCCTTTCAATTTTATAACACTTTCAGACTTACTACTCCTTGCTTCCTTTTGTCTCAAGACAGATTGTAAGTCTGGACACTCAGATGGAGTTAGAGACTTGGAGCGAGCACTGTCCCTTCTTTTTCAGAGGGCTTGATCTCCGCTGTGTACTGCTGTAACTG
>VZZY01013345.1:34095-65336 GCA_013400335.1 Eurystomus gularis | reverse complement strand
TTAGAACAGGCATATGTAGGCACTACCCTTGTACTGCCTTAAGTTGTCTTTGCAGAGATGCTATCTGTTATTTTCCCCAGCTGCTTGCTAGAGCACTCATGGCTACAGAGATCTCAGCATGTGCTAAGCTAGGATCATAGTAGCTTTATGAGTTTAGAGAGCAAGTCAGCTTTGAAGGCCTTGCAGATCCTAGGGATAAGAGACAGGAAAAACTGCCTTCTCCCCCACCCAACCTCTGTCACTACAGGTTTGTAAATGAAAATATATACCCTTTTTTGCTTCAGTCAGAGGTTTGAATACCAGGCACATGCTGGCCAAACAGGCACCGTGTTAGTCAAGTTCAGAGAGCTTTGGAAGAAGGACGGGTATTGATGAACACAAAACAGTTTATTCAGGGAAGGACAGCCATCAAAATATAAATGGCAATGGACATCAGCTGAAGGGCCTGTCTCATGTGTGCCTACACAGGATATGAGTGAATCAGAGAAGAGATGGACACTTGGGTCTCCCACTCTCAGAAGACTGCCCAAACATCATGATGACGGTGAAACCTGTGAAAATGTCTGGATTGGAACATTGGATCTTCCAGACTATGCACTGTTAGTGTGCTATTTCTCCTGGAGCAAGAAGGAGGACTATGCTATTTCTACTCAGCAGCATGAGCTTATACCCTTCTTGCATCAATGTTTACACGCTTTTCATTCTTGTCTCCCAGTAGTCTTTTTCCAGTAATACCTAGCAGTGATCTAAGTCTTGGAGGCCTTGGCCCAAAACAAGCACTCAGTTAAATATACAGTCCCAGCATATTGATTTTAAAGGTCAGCTGGAACACCTCAAAGGTAAAAAGTCCAGGGAGCCTGAAGGAGGTCATGGACAGCATCACAGTCACACAATTTGGCCCATATCCAGTGGCTCTGCACTTAAAAGCTTTCAGCCAACTAAAAGCAGCCTTGGAGCACCAGGAAGGTCTGAATAATAACTCTTGAGCACGGTTAATGAAGTTTCTGGGTTTGATGTATTTCAGCCATATCATGTGTTCTTTCTACTCCCACCCTCCCATCACTGCTGCGGAGCAGCTGGAAAAGAATGAGAAAATTGCAAGTGGAAACTTCTGCTTTCCCTCTGAAATTGTCTTGACTTTTGAGTCCCTCGAGGGTTATGCAAGTTTGTCGCAAGGCAGGCCCAGCCAAACCAAGAGTGACGTCTTCGTAATTAGGGCAGGGATGGCTGCTCGGTGAAAGCAGGGGGAGAGGACAGTGGATTGCCAGGGATCCATGACATACTCCTTCCACCATCACAGCAGGAACAGAAGAAGAGGGGAGATAAGGCAGCATCAAAAACCCTGGAGAAGCAGACAAGTTTTAGAGCAGCAGCTGGGTTTCAATCTCAGCTATCACACGTCAGGTGCTTCATGGGGTGTGAAGGCGGTTGTGGTCAGGGAACCTCTCTATAGTAGCACAAGGCAAGAGAAAATCTGTGTGGCTGGAAAGACAGGCTGATCTTTCTATGGGGCAATGTTGACACAAAGGCCTCAGCTGGTGCCCCAGTTGGGTGCAGGCAGACTTGCAGGCGTTGGTCCCCACGGTACACAAAAGAAAGGATGAAGCTTTCTCCAGATTTGCGGTGTTGAATATTTCTTCTCCTCATGGCCAAAAGACAGGACCATCCTCTCTACACTTGAAACCTCCCACATTCAGTGCAGCACACCAAACACAATGCAAGGGCAGGTGTCCATGACAGCAGAGCCAGCTTCCACTGCTGGAGAGTTGCCACAAAGAATTTTCCCACTGTTTTTTGCAGCTCTGTAGCAAATATGCTTCAGGTTCACCACTAGCTCTGTTACATTCACTGGTATATGAAGTGGAAGGAAGGGCAAGTCTATAGCTCCAGTTGTGCCCAGCAGAGCAGACAGAGTAAAAAACAGCAAAAGCTTGCAAGACCTCAGTGATCTGCAGCAATGACAGCTGGATGGTGATAGCATCTGTGAGCACTGAGAAGCAAAGCCATGTGCACTCAGGTAATATTTTTTCAGTGGATGGTTGGAAATCCTTCCAATGTAGTGTCTTTATCTTTTGAAGATCCACCTTCACCTGTGGTGGGATATGGTGCTCCGTCTGGCCTTGAGAGCTTTGCAGTGGTAGCTGGTGTCTAGATACTAAATGCCTTATTTCAGGTCACTTGCAGTCCAAAACTCTCCCAGGAGAGGTTCATTTTGATTTCTAGAGTTCCAGCTTTTCTTCTCTCACTGCTCGCTATCCCTATACAGCAGCTCAGGTGTCACAGCCACAAGGGCCATTTCACCTACCTGTGTACCCTGGCTAGGACAAGCTTCTGTGGTGCTTATCATGCTTTCCCTTGCCTCTGCTGGGGAAACTCCTTGAGAAAGCTGATTGCCCAGCAAGAGGTGGTTGCACTGCAAGCATGCCTTAGCTGGGCTATCAGCAGCTGCAGCTGAGAACCCAAGGACCAGGTCCAGGAAGGAGAAGACCATGCTTCCCTAAGCAGTGTCCACGAGGAGCTTGAACCAAGACATCCAGGGCTATAAGCTCTTTATCTTACACAAACATTAAATTCAATTTAATACAAAGGAGAGAAAAATGAGATTTATATCTTCCAGATTCTGCTGGCCTGGGACATAAACTTAATTAGAAAGACTGAAATGTCATCATCTCCTGGAGAAGGGTGAGCATCTTTTTCCAAACTCTGAGCATCTTTCTTGGATGTACTCACTGGTCAAATAAGTGTGATCTGCTATTTCTTAAATGGCAATGTCTCATTGTGCAGAGTTGGGGAATGACCCCTTGGAAAAAGAACAATCCTCTGCTCATCCTCTAGTCCATTTAGGGGAAATTACTGACCTGTCCTAGCCTTACCTAGATTGAGCAGGTCTTAAAGGGAATCCTGGCCCTGACTGTGCTTTTGCAGACATGAAAAGTCCTGGGGATGATTGGAGGCATAACATCTCCGAGCCATGCATCTCCCGGCTGTTGCAGCAGCTGCAGACAGGGCAGAAAGCATATGGAGCAACACAGGTCAGTGCCTCTTGGTGACTGCCTCATCTGTGCAAAGCATGAGCTGAGCAGAGCTGCAATGACAACCAATGATCTTGTACTAGTAGACACTGACGTCTCCAAGGACCCTGTGAATTTTGCAAGTGATTATTTAATCTAGCATGTGATGAGCAGTCTGACCTGGACATCTTCCCAATGGAGTAAGTGGTACCCATGCTTGCAGGATATCAGGGCTATGGCACACCAACAGGGACTTGATGTCTACAGCATGACAAAGAAATCACTGAAGATGACCTGTGCCTGTCTTCAGGAACCGTACCAGTCATTGTTTCTTCCTCAGGGGTACAAACAGCCTTAAAACATCTTGCCTCTGCCATAGAATAAGAGCCAAGGCCAGACTGTTCCCATGGAGCAGCCAGGTCGTGGCAACATGTTTGTGCAGCGTTTCATGTTTTCCGTTCCAGCTCCACTCCATTCTCTGCAGCATCTTTCACAGCATGGGGAGAGTGTGTGCAGGATGGAAAATCCAGAGGATGTGGGGTGTGAGATGAAAAGCAGAGATGGGGTGGTAAGCAGAAGTAGGGAAGGTGGAGCATGTGTTATGAGGGTGGGGGATGGAAATAAACCTGGGACTAGAACCTTGGTTTAAGGATATGTAAAGAGTATGGAAGAAGGAGAGATGGAAACGTATGGAGAGAGCCTGGATGGGTATGTAGGATAGCCTTCAGATCTTTGTAGTGGTTTGCGTTGCCTAAGGCCTGCTCCCGTGGGTCAAAATATTTGACAACAAGCGTATGGGAAACCATCAGGCAGTGGTGATGAGAAATCAAGAAAAGGAAAATTCAGGACTTCTTCAAAGATGCTTGATCCTTCCCCTCAGAGGACGGGAAAGAGGGAGAGACTAATTACTCCATGAGATACCTTTGTGATCCCAGATCATGCAGATCTGACATGAATTCCTGGCTTTCAGGCATCTCAGAGAAGGCTATGAAGAGATTTGCATTTAAAGATAGAAGAGCACCTTCTCCTAGCAGGATCACTATTGAACACTACTGCACAGGACCACCCAATCTCCTGACCAGCTGAGGTGAGAACAAATCACCACAGCAGGAGATAGCATGGCAGGATCTCTCCAGCACCATGGGGTAACAAGGCAGGAACTCTGAGCTGCTGGCTCCCACTCATGGTCTGGCTGTGCCAGGGCTTTCAGGGATGAACCCTTGTGGTGCTTGCCCATGCAGTAGGACCTGCATGAGCAGCCCTGAAGTTTGCTTGGAGTCCCTTATGAAGTTATCTACATCCTACCTAAGGGCTGTTAAACAGCCCCCCCAGTCAATCTCAGGACAGTGGGGGAAAGCTGTGCCAGGGTTAATTTGTGTCTTCTACGTGCTTTTGTCTGAAAGAATTACAGGATAAATGGAGGCAGACTCAGTTTGAACAGGCTTGGCTTGACTCCTCTCGAACTTGCTCTTGGACATGTCCTTAGAGATAGAATCACAGAATTATAGAATCACAGAATCAGAGAATTATAGAATGGTTTCGGTTGGGGACATCAAAGATCATCTAGTTCCAACCCCCCTGACAAGGGCAGGGACACTTCCACTAAACCAGGTTGCTCAAAGCCCCATCCAACCTGGTCTTGAACACTTTCAGGGAGGAGGTATCCACAACATCTCTGGGCAACCTGTTCCAGTGCCTCACCATGCTCACAATGAAGAACTTCCTCCTACTATCTAATCTAAATCCATCCTCTTTCAGTTTAAAACTGTTACCCCTCATCCTATCACTACACTCCCTGATAAAAAGTCCTACCTCCTCTTTCCTGTAGGCCCTCTGTAAGTACTGGAAGGCTGTTATAAGGTCTCCCAGGCCAATCAGATGTCTGATCCCAATCTGCCTTGCTGACAAGTCAACCCCCAATCCCTGGTATCCAGTCAGTTTGGAAAGAAGACTGCTCACAGGTCTATGCCAATGCAAGAACATAGTCTAGACATGGCCATGAGGCAAGAACCCCTTTCTCGAGAGGTGTCAAGATGAACAATACAGGTAAGATACTTCCAAGGAAGGCTTCCTCCGTTGCTGTGACCTAACTAGGCTGGGTTGTAACCCTTGTGCCCAACAGCAGTGGTCTCCCTGCCACAGTATAGCACATAAAGCACACCCTCCTCCCAGCTGAACCCCATTAAACCATCAATTTCTCAGTTTCCCCTCAATTACTGAGATCAATGACCCCTTAGCTCTGCTTTCCTCCATACATTTCCTGCTTCTTCCAAATGTGGAGCAGTTAATTGCAGTTCACTGCTCATCCTAATGTTTCCTCCCTCGCTCACTTTCTCCCTCTCCTGTAATTTACTGGCATTTCCTAAGCACGTTTAGGCTATGTTGGCAGCTGGATTCTGTGATAAGGTTTTTTGACATCTAGTGATTGTTGGTCGATAACATTTCTATCCCATAATGAACAGAGGAGGGGGACAGGGTGGGAAAGAGTGGAGAAGGAGCTATCTTTAACAGTTAGGAGATGAGATCATTATCTCTTGGAAATATGGGAAAGGCAGAAGTGAGAGCAGAGAGGCGAGGCTGTCATCACAGCTGAGAACAACCTAATAATCACCTTTCACAGGGCAGGCATTGCTTGGTACAAACGCACGATGCCCCAGGGTTCTCTCTGCTTTCCTGGCTCCCACCATGGGGAGTCTCAGGGAGGGAGACTGATCACATTGCAGGAGATGTAGCCAGGAAGGGGAAAATGCCAGTCTGGCTTTCCCTCCAGCTAGTCATATCACTTGCTGTTGGGTCTGCCTGTGTGTTCCTGGGTGCTAGCAGGCAGCTAGGGTCTCCAAGGTAGGAGTGTAAATGACCCTTTTCCCTGGGGGACAATATCTCCTTCTGTCTGCCTTTCTCTTTCAGCTGATGTAATTTAAGACCATGTCTGCACTGACAGACCTGCACTTGCAAACTCCAGCCTGGTTGGTGAATTCAGCATAGGCTGAGGCAACAGGGTGTGAAGCTCCTTGTGCTTAGACACCACCGAAGCAGACTAAGCCTGCTAAAAGTCAGGATTTGTGTGCTTGGATTATTAAGATCCAGCTGCACCTGACCTGAGACAGTAATGTTTTGGAGACCTCCACTATGTGATGTGGACTTTCTCTTTGGGGTTTGTCTTGGCTCATGTCTGTGCTGTGCTCTGTTTTGCAGGATGGACAGGCCCTAAATAGGTTGAATGCATATGGATGCAAATTCTATCTCCGATAAAGAGGCCAAGGTGTTTAGCACAAATGGGCTAGGGACCATGGATAGGGGTTTGTGTTCTGGCTGTGACACAGGCACTTTGTGTGGAGTTGGCACAAGGACTCTTTTAGTCCTTATTTTGTCTCTCAGGCTGCAAAGTGATGATGCTTCATAGTCAGGAAGCTCCTCTGGCCAAGGGCTGCCTAGTCTGTGCCTGCCTGGCATGTCAGAGATTTCTCCTGAGCTGATACTTTTCAGCAAGTATCAAAGCTAGAAGCACTTTTGTGACCTTGGGCTTGTGGTATGGGTCTTGTGCCGCTGTGTGAGCCTTCCTGGGCACCAATCCATGCCTTCAGAACTGTGGGATGTGAGGGCTGAAGTTGCAGCAGTAATCTGGACTAGACAGGGAGGTGCCACCCCTCTGGAAAGTGCACAGTTGCTTGGTGCTCACGTGGAGCAATGGGAGATGAGACAACACGTTGCTCCTGATTCCATGCCCAGTCGGATCTTTAGCTGGAATAAATCAGCTGAGATCCACAGCATGCAGAGATTCACCATGCAGCTAGGCATCTGTCTGTCACTGGCTAATGGCATTGCAGCCTTTTGCAGTCACAAAATTAGTGATGGAGTTAACGAACAGAGAACTGCTCACTGCTAAGGAAGTCCCAGAGCAGCAGATGGTTGTCAGCAGGGAGGATATGCTGGGGAAACACCATTACATGCTTCTCCTGCTGCATGTGTTTGAGATGGACACTGCTGGCTGCTGTCAGTGACATCTGGTGTGCCTCAGTATGGTCACCCTTGTCATCTGCCCTGTGACAGTGCCTCCGTCTCTGCTGGCTACAAAGAGGGTTGAAAGCAATGGCACATCTTGTTAAGGAGTCAAGCTGAGATGTTGATGGGGTGATGCTGGACCTGGTTTTCTTCTGTTGCCAGCCCACCTTTTCATCATAGGAAACTGAATGGTACTTATTTCTGCTTCTGCCCGTGACCTGTCTCCAGCTTATCCCAAGTTTCTACCAAAGACTATAAGGACAGGCAGCAAGGGTTAGAACCAGCCTCCTCCTCCTCCCAAATCTGCCCTCTGACACTTCCCACTAGTAAAATATTTTGCAGAGAAGCAAAAGAGACAAGGCACATATGCACATACCCTCTGTGCTCACACACCTCTCAGGATGGTATCTTTGCCCTTAATAGCTCTTGATGGGATTTCTTTTTTCACTCATGTTGCTTAGCCACTTCTACAAACAGTTGAAACTCTCATCATCTACAAGATCTGCTGGCAACAAGCTCCACATTTTAAATAGATATTGGGGGGAAAAAAGCATCCTTTTGTGTTCATTTAAACCCATTGGCTGGTTAATTCCCTGGATGCTTCTTTGCCCTTGCATTGTAAGCAACAGCAAAGATAAATACTTCATTTGCTACCTGGCCATTTCTTTTATCCTGTTAGGTTTTCCCCAACATCTCCATTAAGCTTTTTTTCTGAGCTGCAGAATCCTAAGCAATTTAGTCACTTTGTGTCGAGAGCTGTTCTGTGCCTCTGATCAGCCCTGTCACGTTTCCTTCTGCGCTTTCCAGCTCTATGTCTTGTCTGAGACAGAGGTTAAGGCCGCAGGGCAAATCCAAAATGCAGCTTCACCGCAGTCCATGCAATCACAGAGCCATCTTCTTTATTCCTCTCCTAATAAAACACCACTTCCCTTTTGCTTCTTTGACCGCTAATGAACAGGGGTCCAAGACTTTTGTACATCTGTCCACACCAAATCCACTTCCAGGAGGATAACAGCTTGTTCTCTGCCAGATACGGCTGTGTGCCTCTCTTGTTTTTTCCCCAGGTGCATCACACTGCATTTACATGAGCCACACAGAGTGACAGGCTTCTCATTGCAATCTCCAAAACTGAGTCAAGTCATGGTACGAAAACCATAACCTAATTCAGCCACGGGGTTTCTGCACCCCAAATCAGGCAGGGCAAGGTGGTACCAGGCTTGCTTTAGGCTGGTAAAACACTCATGTCTCTGCTGGTTCCTAGGCTGTTTTCTAGGTGTCTTAAGATACTCTCCTCTTCCCAACCCTGCTGCTGTCTCTCCAGGTAGACAAAAAGCCTCTGGTTCCTCAGCACACCCTTTCTTCCTCTTCTTCCTCTCACTGCTCTTAATTTGATCCCTCTTTTATTGGTTCAAGGAAAGAGAAACATCCCATATGTTCTTACCAACCGCTCCAGATAAAATTAATGGGATTTCAGGCTGACAGGACTCAGAAAAAGACATTTTATCTGACTGAGAAACGTTAACCACATGCCTCAGATTAATGAAGAACTACCTGTTGAGAACCAGAGAAGCTGCCTGATGCTCTGTTTGGTTGTTACTATCATCCAACTTTTAAAACCCCTTAGTTATCAGATTCTGCAGATCAGCTTAAAAAAGAATTGCAAGATCTAAAAAATGGGAAGCATTTGCTCTTTGCTATTTTAGGAATACATTGCCCAGCTTTTCTCCACAACTAGGAAAGCAAAGACTCTACTCTAGAAACCGAAAAAACCAAGCTGAAATTTCCTCGAAATAGCCCATTTCCACCACAGGGGAGGGATTAAGAAAAATAAACACCATCAAATAAACTGATTAAACAGCAGGAACGGTGCATTGTCTTTTCATCTGTACAGCTCGCAGGACAGCAAGGAGAGAGGGAAGTAATGTCTGGGGAGGGATGTTTCTGAAGGTGTGTGTGGGGAGGATGCTCCAGCAATGGAGCATTTTTGTATCCTTCTTAGATGGAACAAGGAGCTCAAAGGCATTTCTTCGCTGTCCTCCCAGCAGAGGGAACTATCGATCCTTGCAGGAGACACTTGGAAGCTGGGCGGTTTTGCAATTCTTCAGGGCACATGTACAGAGGTAGCTGCAGTCTGCACTGGGGCCACAGACTGCTGGTATATGCTAAGATGGCAGGACATGTTTGCAAGCTCACAGACCTGTTTTCTTCCTCCAAATTACAGTCCATGCAGCAGAGGCCAAGCCCTGCCTGGTCTTGTGTAGAGTGATGGTAGTTCCTGCTGGCTCTCTTAGTCACCTCCTGCACCGCAATGGTTCTCTTCTCTTCACAGACACATCCCTCTAGGGAAGCAAAGGGAAAATTGGATCCTCTATCTCTCCCCTAGCACAAGCCCTGCTTGTACAAACCCTGCCTGGGTTTGCCAGATGATGCTCAAAGCCCATGTTAGCCCTGCTTTCCTCCCACCGCCCAAGGGGCATCATAAAGTACTGGACTGCTGCACCTACAGTATAAGTTCATTTTTATTTAGAAGGCATCATGAAAATGCTAAAAGCAACAATCAACCAAACAAACCCCCCAGATCTATAAGGGAAAAGCTGTATTAAAGGCAGCAAATTAAAAACAAAAACTAAAACAAAAACAAAAACCAAACCAACAAACCAAACACCAGATTTGCTGTTGCAGGAGTACCTCATTTCTGCCCTTTCCCACCTCTGATGTCTTCACTGGCACATAAATTTACTAATTTTTGTAGGTCCCCGTACCTCATCTAATCCAGGAGGTAGATGCATAAAGAGGACAAATTAAAGTTACCCAGATAATAATGAATTTCCCTCTTCGCAGTTTTTGCCTGCTTGACCCTGCAGCCTGAGGAACGTACTTTCAGAGCAGTTTTTATGTGATGCCGCTGTAGCTGTACACGCAGCCAGACACACACAGGCTGTGGCCACACTTGCAAGGCAGGCGGTGTGCTGGGGCTCTGCAGGGAGGTGAGCGACTCCCAAAGAGCAGATTACACCTCTCTTTGCAGGCACGTGAAAGCGTTCAGCGCGCTTCAAGCACAAGCAAATGGCTAATGAGAGGAGGAAGCTGGCGTTTTATTGTGCAGTATAATAGAACAGCAGAGAAAAACACAATAAAAGGCAGACAGCCATATCCCCGCAACATAAACCTGGCTGGGCTTTGGAGCACTTGGGGTCTATTACATGAGACTCTGTGGCCTGGGGAAGGCAGAGGATTTCAGCTCCATTTACTGACATTAAGCAGGGCGGCTGCTAGCATAGGTTCACCCAGTTACAGCCACCTGGCAGGCTCTCCTGCACATTGGCTCTCCTTGAGATATCCCTGGAGTTGTCTCAGGATATCCGCCAGGAGAGCTGGATGCTCCTGTAGATGACACAACAGCCATGCCCTATTCCTTCCCAGCCTGGCTGCCTGTTGTTTGGGGTTTTTTTAGCATGGCTTTCATGCTGTTCCCCTTTGTTTTTTTCACATTCCCACTTGTAGTCCAGCCCCAGTGGCTCATGGCTACCCAGACAGCTTGTACAGCCCAAGCCTGCTTGCTCTCATGGTCCCATGGCTGATGGCTCTGTCTGGTTTGAGTTCTTGCCAGCCTGCTTCAGAAGATGGATAAGCTTTATTAACCAGGAAGTGGCTCTAGAGAGGGGACTAGGGGCTAACATACATGCCCACAGCCAAGTAACTGGGCTGTCTTCTGTTCTCTGCTTTGATGTCTTGTAACACATGTCACACCTTAGAGAGGGAGACGCAGAACTCTGCAATTAGGGCTGATTCATTAGCATTCGTGAGGCATATATCATTCCTGAGCTGCAGGACCTCTGGGCTCTTTCAGACTGTGCTATTCAGCACCTCCACAAGCAAAACTTTTTTCTTTCCCAGCCTCATGTGAGCCTTTCCCGTATTCTGACCACTCTTCCTCTAATGCTGGGCTCTGGGCTATACTCGGTTGCTGACAGACCTTGACATCTCCATCAAAGGTGGCAGGAGAAGGTGAGTCTCCAAGTGCTCATGAGCTACCAGAGGAGCGGTATCTGTGCCAGGATATTTGGGTTTGTTTTACTGCTGGTACCTGCCCATGGCTCAACAAGCAGTGCAGACGGAGTGCTCTGCTTAGATACACTTCACATCCCCAGGTGATGTGTAGTGATCCCACACACTGCTTCCTTTCCCCTTCAGCCACCCCTTCTGTTGCAGAAGAGTCCCAGCTTAGGTAGCTGCTCCCCACCTGAAAACTAGTCCTCTGCTCATCTTTGCCAGTATCCTCCAAACCTTTTCCACCTTCATCTTGCTGAAAGATGAGGAACAGAGCCACACCCTTTGCCCCAGGCAGAGGCGCAGGTGGCTCTGTCCCACACAATAATGGCATCAGCAGATCCTTCCTAATAATTCCTGCCACTCACTTTGCAGTTTTCATCACTGCAGCTCACCAAGCCAATGTTTCACAGAGGTGTCTGTAGCTCCTTGATTTTGTTCCTGTGCAGCAATGCCTTAATCAGAGCAAAGGAAGTGCTCTGAAAACCTAAGGAAGCCTTTTTAATATTCTTCCAGTAGGCTGATGGGGCAGCAAAAGGTACTCCCAACTATCACCTGCTATATCATATACACAAGTACATGCTGCAGTCTGCCTTCTCTTCCTGCCATCTCTCCATTCCCCACAGACAGGTTTCATGTGAAGAAAAGAGCAGCACTCTCTATAAACTCATCACTGCTCCAGGCTGCTAGCACAAACCTTCCCAGCAGGACAGAGTTTGAAAAACCAGTTGACGTTGCTCTTGTGTTTTTCCCTCCCTGGGAGAAATGAGTCCTCCACATGGGTCAGCACACCACACGTGTGGGCATGCAGGAAGGCAACCAAACAGGAATTGTGATGCTCATTGTTGGAAGGTGGCTTTCCAGCAGGGCTTCTTGAAGCAAAGAGTCCCATTGGGAAGCAAGAGCCATGCAGGGAAGAGACACCACTGCTTTGTAAGGCAGACATGGCATACGAAGCCCAAGGAACAGGGGGTAAATACCACTCCCAGTGCTGTTCCCAGCCATCCTTGTGGTAACATCTCACCATGTGTTGTCCAGAGACTGTCTCTGCACACTTGCTGCCCTGCTGTACATTGTAACGTTGCGTTAGAGAAGCACAACTCCACATGTGACACCAGAGGGCTGAAACACAATGAATTGGTTTGAAATTGTGAAGCCTTCAAAAAAAAACTTTTAGCATAGATGGACATGTATGGGAGGGTGGAGGTAGGGCTGTGGGAAGAGCCATACAATGAGGTTTACTCACTGAAGTGTTTGGATAGCTGGCTGCCCAGAAGACTTGTAGTGAAAGGAAGCGGGAGGCCTTGGAGATGAGGATGAGGGCAGTTCAGATGTGCCCAGATAGGCAATGGCAACTAATAGGTTAATAAAGCAGAGACAAAGTCCTGCCTAAATATAACCACCATGCTGCAGGGTGGTTAGGCCATGTCTCCAGCAGGTCATTCTGGTCCTGGCCTGACCCAGTCACAGAGATGTGAAGAGACATCTGTGAGTTTTGGTGTGGAAAATATTACTAATTAAAATTTAAAAAAAAGGAAAGCAAAACATCTGTACTCGGCAGCATCTGTTATTCTTGCTTCTTCAGGGCATCGTGCTTGGAAACTTTAAAATGAGAGAGTATTTTTAGTTTGAAAAAAAAATTAAAAGCATAATTTTAAAATTAAAAAAAACCCAACTCTCTTTTTTTTTCCCCCGCTGCTGCCTGTGCAGTCATGAATACTCTCTCCAAGTGACTGCCAAGGATCAGAGCACGGGGAGCGAGTACGTGTGCGGGAGAGCAGGGGTGGCAGTCCCATCCCTCCACATCAAGACCTGCCTTGCTTCTCCAGAAAGGGGGGATGGCTGAGTGGGGATAAGGTCTGGCTCCGGGACTGCCTCTGCCCCTCAACCTGCTGAGAGTGTCACACGTGTTAACAACAATGCTTTGTTAATTAGGACAGGGCTGGGTGGGGGCAGGGAAAAGCAAATTGGGCAACTTTAAGAACTCTTCCCTGCTGGCATATTGGAAGCAAATAAATAAATAGATGTCCATGGCAAGCCAGTGAGAGAGAATGTTAGTTTGATGGAAAAGACCAGGGAAGGCGGAGAAGACACCAGACAAACAGCAGGCATGCAGGTACTGTGTGAGCTCCTCAGGTGGTCACAGCCTCCATGGCCCATCTCATCCCCATGGTTCTCCATTCTGGTCTCTCACTCCGCCTCCACATCCCAGTGCCATCCCAGAGCCTGGTCCTTGGCCACCATCCAGCAGTACGCCTCACTGAGAGGCACCATGCACTGCCGTCAGTCTCCAGAGCTGTGAAAAACAGTAAAGAGAAGCCAAACTCTTACCTAAGCATCATCCATCTAGCCCAGATATGTATGAGCCCCCTTCCCCTCCTCTATCCAGCCCTATAGCCCTCACCACCTGCTGGTAGAAGCCACATGCTTTGGGAATGGAGGGTTACCTGCCACAGAGACAGCCCCAGACTCGTTCTGCAGATCTGTTTGATTCCTGCAGCATCTGGATTGAGCTGATGGTAATGGTAACGTTTTTCTAAAGGGCAAAAGAATTGGCTTCTGTTTTTCTCATGAATATTTTCTAGAGTTTTTACTTTTTTTCTAAGCAAAGGGTAAAATTACTCTAGGGCTCGTGTTGTTGCCTGCTTTTATCTTGAGAATTTTATAGTTTTTAATTGGGAACCTGAAAGATTTTGAATGAAGCATAAATCTTTGACTGGAGGGATAGGTCAGCAGTAAATGCAGAAACTCTAGGAAACAGAGCTGGGCAGGAGGTTTGGGCTGCTCTGTAATGCCACTGAGTCCTGCAGGATGCTGGCCAAGAAATTGAGTCTCTGGTGGTGGCATTGACCTTCAAGAACAGGCTCATCATTTCTTGACTGCTACCAAGATGAAGGGCAGTCATCCATCCTCTCCACTAAAGGTGAACCTAAAGCTAGGAAGATCTAGGTGGGAAATGCCAGGATTTATTCAGGAGCCAGCCATGGCATAGGCTTCCCTTCACCCTTGGGCCTTTCTTTATTAGGTAGGCTCAAGAGAAATAATTTCTAGGAGCAACATGTAAGGGTCAACTGGTTTTCATACACATTTAAGAGGCTACATGTGCGTTGGAGTTCAAATACCACTGTAGACATCCTGGAGAGATGTCCTAGATGAGAGGGTTAGATGTTCCAGTTCCATTTGCTCTTCCTGGAAGCAGATGCCTCTATCTGCTGAAGCACGGTGGAGAGCATGGGGACCTTATCAGGTGTCTCCTACCCTATTGCCCTACCAGTAGTAAAATGACTTTTCCCTGTGTCCTGCCCATCTCCCATGCCATAGCCATCTTTGCAACTAATGGGCAGAGGGTAGCTCTGGAAGAGCAATATCCTGTCCTGGGAGGTATGGGTGATGGAGGGGCAGGGGGAGAATGGAAGGCAATCTGTGACTTCAAAAAGCTTTGTGCTTCCCAAACAGGTGGCACTTGGCAAAGGCTGCTGTCATCCTGCTTGCTTGGAGCCTATCTTGCTTTTCTGGTGGAGGGCAACCCCCAGAGGGGAAGTCGTAAATGCTCCAAGCCCCAAACTCTCCCTTCCATCAATCCAGAGCTCTGTCCAGATCTCGGGGATGCAGGAACCATGCTGCATTTTGAGCAGCAATTGCTGGTCTGTTCTTGTAGGGTTACTTGGGAGCACATTGAGCAATGGCAAGGCAACGTGCGCAGGGACACATGGCAAGTGTCACAGGGGAAGGGCATGAGTAGTTTAGTCCCTATGTCTCAACAGCTCATGTGGAGGGGAGCTGCAGCTTGGAGGGTTTGGGGATTTTGACTATTTTCCGGCATTTTTCCAGCTCTGCCTGGCCAAGGTGCCAGTGCATGCCAGGCATGTGTGGGCACACACATGTGCATGAGGAGAGCCCCCCATGCACGTAAAGCCGTCGTAGGGACAGGAGCATAGCCCCACGTTGCCTCAGCTGCAGCCCATTAGCTGACCATGCTCTCTGCTCCTAAATCATTTCCTGAAGGGCTTTTTTCATACTAAAAAGAAAAAATTCCCCCTCAAGACGGTGGGAGGGGAGAAAAAGAAAATGGTGAAAAGTTCAAACCCAGCCTGGTGTCCCGGAGCTGCTTTCGTGCCCTGCTCCATCTACCAGGAGCCTTGCCCGGGTGTGTGGAAGGTAACACCAAGCACCAGAAACCTTCCCCTCCGCGGGGGTGGGAGCCCAGGGACCCAGACTGAAGCTTTTGTCTTTTTTTTTTTTTTTCCCCTGCTTGTGACTTTTTTGCAGTCCTTAGGGGACATTCCAAGTATGTGGCCAGGCATGGAGATAGTTTAAAACACATTAAGTTCACGGACAAGGTGTCATTAGGGCTTCTTTGGAGGGGGAGAGAGGGAGGAATTATTTGAAGTTCATTTGCCCAGAGGGAGTGCTCTCTGAAGAGGAATGGTTTTGGGGCACGGTGGGTCTGTTTCAGGGTTTTTGCTCTTCCTGCAACTTCGAGGAGCTGTTTCTTTTGAAGACGTAGGTTGTTACGGTGCGGGACAGAACAGGGAACAGAAAGCATCAAAAGTGTTTTGCCTGCTCTGCCTTTAAAGTTGCTCTCCCCAGACTGTCTAGGAGAGCAGGTCGGAGCCCCAGAGTCCCATTTCGTGGGAAATATCGACCTCTTTGTTGTTGTTGTTCCAAATAGGAATGAAAAATGTAAATTTCTGGTCAAGCAAACATTCCTCAGGGCTGTTCTGGAAAATTGAAGTGACACTTTCTCAGCATTTTTGTTATATTAAAATTCAGCATGCAAATTGGGTGTGTGATATATATTACATAACATATTGTGAGTGAGTTGCAATAGAATATAAAGTATAAATCTAAACTTCAAATTGAATGGTTTTTCCCCTAAATATGTTACCAAAATGATACCTTTCTGGCAAAAGGTTTGGATTCTACTGAAAGTGCTTCTTCTCCTTTTGTTTTGGAAAAACTGCCTGTTGCAAATAAATCTGAGCCGCCTGCAGGCATCATCCCAAGCCAAGCCTGCCCTTCCTTAGAGACATCTTTCCATCAGGGCCAACTCCTCCTGGAGGAAAGGTTCCCTTCCACCACTCCCCACTCAGAATTTGGAGGAGCTTCCTTGTGGCAGAGGCTGGATTTTTACCTGTTCTGCTGGGCTCCCGGTGTATCTTCATACTTTTTGGAGGAGGCAGGAGAAAATTGGTCTGTCTTGGAAAAGTTTCTATTTTTTCCTGTGTAATAATTCTTCAACAAATCCCGTAATAAAGCTGGTTTGTGTTTGTTGTTTGTTTTTTTTTTTCTCTTTTGGTGATGTTGTCCATTTGAGGAATGATGCAAGGGAGCTTTTTCTAAGCCCTCCCATGTAGAAGTGTTACTTCAATGCATATACTAAAATGTGTTCTGGGTGCTGAGGAAGATAACGAAGATGAAGAAGGTGGGTAAGCCTCGGCTGGCAGCAGCCACTGGAGGTGCAGGAAAGGCTGGTGGAAGCCTGGTGGACTTGGTAAGAGCAGATTCAGCTTATTACATGGCCTGATGTACACTCAGCAAGCCAGGAGCCCAGCCAGCACCCCAGCCAGTGAGCCCTTGCTCTGCCCTGGGAGACTGGGGCACAACGCACCAGCTCAGCATGATTTGCCTGCAATACCCACTTCCAGGAGCCTTCTGGANAAAAAAAAAAAGTTAAAACTGCCCCGCTTCCTTCAGGATGGGATATGGGCTTGTTTGGGCTGTAAGCCATGGAGGTTGATGAATCTGACTGAACGGACTTCATTAGTGCACTTCCCAGGCTAGAGGAACATAACTCAGCCACAGCTCAACATGCCTTGCCAGTGCTGGAGGGGATCATGTGTGGGGACAAGGACATGGCCCGGAGGGGGTCTGATGGTCTGATCATGGAGGACCAAGCTGGGTTGACACCAGGGTGGGTGGTGTGCTGGTTGGTCCACCTGACCGGAGCTCAGCAGCTATTTCTCATGTCTGTGCCACTGAATCACCACATAGACTGAGGCATGTCCTTTACAGGGACCTGCCTCACTTCTCCAATCTGAGAGACAGGAGAGGGAAACATGAGCCTCCACACAGCCTCTGAAGAGCTACTGTTGCTAGTGCAGCACTGGAAAGTGGTTTCTCCCCATCCTTGCTCAGGAATGATTCTGATTAAGGAGGTTCACAGAGACTCATGTCTACTCCCACCATTTTGGATCAGTCTTCCATGCTTGCTCCCATCTCTGGGCAGAGCTGGCCAGTGGCAGGCACAAGCCCCAGAGGCACATATAGCAAGGTCCTGATGAGCTTATAGTATCAGCAACACCCGGCATGACACTGCACTGAGCACACCACAGGCTGGTGGCACTGCTCTGTTTTCCCTCAGCAATGGTCTGACCCACAGCAATATCTGAGGCTGCAAGTAGCCCTGGAACATGTAAAAACTCAACGAGAGGGAGATAGGGAAGTGCTGTTTTGCTCTGGAGCTAATCACAGGTGAAGGAGAGCAGACCTGGAGTGATTTCTGAGGTTTTCACACATGACTACTATCCCCAGCATTTCAAGTAGGGAAAAAGCTTTTGAAGGGCTGGCTGACTTCGTATTCACATTGCACATGAGATCTACCATAACTGCTGCAAATCTCCCACAGTCTCAGTAGGTACATAAGCCTGAGCATCCCAGACCGGTATTGCACTTCTCCCTGCATCTCGGTGTGTCTGCAGGGATGTGATTTCATGGGAAAGGGACTTGGTGCAGGCTGCAGTGTGGAGCTGAACTCTGGCTGCTGTGAGGCAGCTGCAGGGCTCAAGAAGTGCCCCAACGTAGGAAGGAGCCCTCCAACTTCCCAGAAACCTCTCCCTTCTGTCTATAACCCACCGGTGACCCAGACAGCATATGAGGTAGGGCTACAAGCATTTCTACCTGTCTTTTTAAATTCACAAAGGAACTGAGGAAAGCATGGTTACCTATGTATGTAGTCATGGGATGGTTTTAGGGAAGTATCTTTTTTTAATAACAATCACTCTGGTGAAGGCTGCAGGAGAAATTCTGTGCTTAGCCTGTTTTACTTGACCTCCCTAAAGAAGACACCAGATTGGTAGGTTCAGGGGCAGGGTAAAATGTCCCTACAAAGCTGAAATTGAGTGGGGCAGGACCTGAGCCCCAGCTCTGCGGGAAGGAGAGGTGCTAGCACTGCTCCGGGAGAGCACTGATTTAAAAATAAAAACTCACAATTTAAAAAAATGTCTTTGTAACCGTAAAGAAGGCGGCAGGAGGAGTGTGTGGTCTGGGATCAAACTGGCTGTGATCAAAGCCTCACCTAGAAAGCTGTTAACTGTGAAATCATGCTTTGATGTTGTGTTGTTGGTACAGCAGCAGGCAGGGCCCCTTGGAGCAGGCATCACCCCAGCTCTGCTGCAGCCGCATTGCAACAGTATTGTTCTTGGTGAGGCAAACCATGCCATGGAAGAGACTGCTCAACCCCCAGGCTAGTGCCCGCAGCGTGGAAACTTGCGCTGTGCCTCTCCATCAGGTCTCCCTCCCAATGTGCCAGGGCAGACCTAGCAGCTATGAAGGTCCAGACCTCAAACAGGTGCCCCATAAGGCAGGACACCTGCGGGAAATCTCTGGTAGTCTGCTTTGCTGCAGCCAGCCTAGCTGGGACAGAGGCTATCAGGAGAAGAGGAATGACATTAATTAACTCCATCCATGTCTAAAACAAGACAGTAAAAATTGTCCCCCATTGCCCTAACAGTGCAGCCCAGGAGAGAGCATCTGCTGTGAAGGGCTTACAGTGAAACCACAGCAGGAGACACACTAGGTAGAGGCAGAGGACCAACAGGTAGCCAGGACATAACTATGAATAATGGGACAAGCAAATTACTTGCACATGTAGGAAGAAGGTGGTGGTGGTTTCATTACTGTGACCATTCAAGCACCTAGGTAAAAGCAGAATTTAAGGGAAATTTAACATCTTCTATCAGACTGCCTAGCATAGTTGGAAAATATGTAACTGGTTTTGGAACACCACAGACCTTTTCCAGGCCTCAGATACAAGGAGCAAACTTCAAAGGGAAATGCAAACAGCGAGGCATGGCTGGCAGCTTAATTTGACTTGTTAAGCGGCTAGACCTTTGGAGTGAAGAAGCATAGCAGCATGGGAGAGATCCTGGCCCCTGCCCCACTGAGCTAAGGATGCAAAAGCACAGGTGTCTCACCAGATTGCACCAAACTGATTTTTTAAAAAATAGAATAAAATCAGGCAAATTACCCATTCACCTGCCCTGTTCATGCAGCAGGTCCCCTGGGAACAGAGTCTGCTCGCTTTTGCTGGTGCAGCTCTCATCCCCACTGGGTGCCAGGGATATAGTGTTGGGGAAATGGCTGAACCCCAAGGAGATGCAAAGCGAAGCTGGGCTGGGATGAGCACTTTGATGGATGGCCTTGCTGAGCTTCATAGGCATGCTGGAGTAACCAGAGATGGGTGTGTTCCTTTCTTCTGAAAGATCTGATTTTTCTCCAGCAAAGGCATCACCAGAGACCTCACTGAGCTTCTGCTTTGGGGAAAATGTGCTACAGGAAATCAGGAAACCACCCTATTTCTACTCATTGAGAGTCCGTTTGGGAATCACAGCCCCAGAGCTGCTACTTAGGGGCTGAAGAGGGATTTTTGCCAGGTACCACTGAACAGAAATAGGCACATCTGCCCCCACGGTGGAGAACAGGAACAGGCAGCTGTAAATCCAGGCAACACCTGCTCCCTGGGGGGAATTATGTTCAAAAGCACCAGTCCTGAAAAGCCTGACAGTCTCATTTTCACATTTTTGGTCACTACAGAAGAAAACATTCAGCTTTGACAGCCTGAAGCATTCTGTTTTAACTTTCTGAACTTATCCCAAGTGACTGGAGCTAGGTTAGTATCTCCTTGGAGCTGGGCATTGCTTTGAGGGTGTTTCCCTTCAGGAGCCCAATGCCTATTGTCCTCAGAGTGCTTCTCCTGGCTATGGGGCTGCATTTTCCAGTGTTTGCCTAGGCCACTAGGAAGCTTGTCTGAAGCAGTCTGTGCTGCACTGTGAAGAATGAGGCTTTTGGGGGAAAACTCTGACATAGCAGAGGCTAATTCACCGGCTCTAGGAAATGCAACCCCTTGTGGGACCACGCTGGTAGATTTACAATTCCTCAGCCCTTCTGCACAGCGAGAAAAGTTGCAAGACAACATCTTGCCAACCTTGAGATGCAAATCTCTGGCATTTCTGGAGGTAGCAGAGGGCAGAGCTTCGCACTGGGACTGCAGTAGCAGCAGCGGTGTGTGACTGGCAGGAACTTATTTGAATAATTGGGTGTCACGTCTCTATTTTTCTTTCAGTTTAGCTACATGTGCAATTAATTAAAATAATAACCTAAACGGTCTCCTGCTGGGGTTGTGTTTGCTGCTCTGCTTCAGTCTGCCATCAGTGCTGCTGAAAGAGTTTTACTGAGGGCCGCTTCTTGCTGAGAGGAGCTCGAGTAGAGAAAGGCTCTCCTAGCAGAAAGACTTTTAATGCTCATAGTGCCTGCACTCTTCCCACCCATGCTGTCTGGGTGGCAGATAGACAATAAATAGTCCCTGTCCTGCATCCCAGGCAGCCTGGTGGTGCTGCAGGAGGGCTTGTGGGGTGTGCTTTGAAATCAGGACCCCCCACGTGTAAGCACAGGATAGCCCTGCATGTATCTGATGACAGAGACAAGGTACAGGAACACAAGAACTGGGCTGCTGATAGGTGCCCCAGGACCACCATATAGACTATCAATGTGCCCAAGACTCCAGGCACTGAAGTTTTCCTGAAAATGTCATCTCCTCCTCAAATTAATTACTTCCACCAGCTCATCACATGTGTAGCTGCCCTTAGACCTCATCTGCACCATTTTGCTGCCTGCTTCCAGCTGCATTCCCTTCCTCACCTCTGCTCTGCAGCCCAAGGCTGGCAGATGCCGTCAGCAGCCTTCGCAAGAGGAGAAAGCTCTGGTCCACGAGGAGTCCATCAGAGGATTTTCATTCATTCACAGTCCCCCCTAAGCAAAGGCCAAGATTTTGGTGCACACTATGCTGACCACATCCCTTGCAAGATCATGGTGCAGCTTGTGCTCGCTGCTCCCACACTCCAGATCTGTAGAAGAACTAAAATTATTTGGGTAACTGAGCTCTGCTTTTCACACTCCTCCCAAACACCCTTTATCTGCAAGCACACATGCTACTGCAGCAGCAGGACCACACTTTTAAAAATCAGGATACTTACATCCAAACCCTTTTGCTGTTGCTGTGTTCATTGCTGGTACAAGAAATATTGTTCCCCTGCAGCTGAGTGCATTCACATCTCATCTTGCTCCTTTACCCAGTTCTTCTTCTTGCCTGGCTGATTCCCTGTCATTGGCCAACACTAATCTATCCCTGGCAGTCCTTTCCCTTCCTGCCTTAGTTTTAAGGTCTTGAGCATGGTGCCAACCAGCCCCTCACCCCACAACCCCTGCCTGCTTCTAGCAGAGTTGACATAGGGTTTGGGGCAAGCTGGCAGGCAGAGCTGCCTGTCCTGAGATGGCCCTTTGCATCTGTGTTTGCTTGGAAAAGGCTGAAGCAGCCTAAACTAGATGGGCAGTAGAAGACAATGTTAGAGATTAAAGCACTTGGCTGGCAGGAGGAAGATGATAAACTTGTCCAGAAGAAATTGAATTGGGATTTAGCTGAATGGGAAAGCAATCGAAATTCAAAGGTTTTTTTGCTTAAACCAACTGACCGAAGCAGAGCTCCCAAGCCTTTAAACAGCATTCATAAACTTTAAGGCCAGCAAGGACCATTTTGACCATCTGGTCTGACTTCTTGCTTGGTGCAAACCTGGTCCCTGCTGCCAGCCTGCGGACTCCTATGTCAAACATAGGACTTCTGTACCTCTTTTAGGAAAACAGCATGTATTGATACAGAGAGGTCAAGAGAACAGCGAGTTTCCCGTGCTTATCCATGGTCCATAAATGGGTTAAGATTAATTACCAAGTCTTTGAATAAAAGGATGCCTCATGCTTGCCCTAGGGATAGTGAGGACTTGCTTCTGCACCCAATTCCAGGCTCAGGGCTCCCAGAGCCTGAAGGATGTACCAGGAGGAAAAGCCAAAACACTGAGCCAGAAGAGAAGAGGAAGAAATTCAACAGCTTGATTATCACTGCTAAGCAAAGTGCTCTTACCGCTCTTCTCTTGACCTGTTACCTGAAAATAAGAGTTGTTGTGCCTTTGTTTCCTTCCCTACTTAAATTAGCACTGTGAGGAAAGCTATTAGTAGCCAGCACACCTCATGCAGAGCTCTGACCTGCACAGAGGCCTCTTAAGTACAGTTGTGGTCTACAGGAGAGGTCAATGCAATTATTTATTATCATTTATTAAAACAGAGTGACATGGCAGGAGCTGCTACATCGCATGTGCCAGGGTTACAGCATGTTCATAGCACGGGCTTGAAATGGTGCTGATCAAAGTGCGGAGACGGGCAGCAGATATGTTTTCTCTGGCCCCAACAGGACCCAGAAGCTTGGGAGGTGCTGAGAGGCAGAGAAAGGCAAAGTCCCAAACTGGGGTTTGCGCCCTGGCTGGCTCAGAGGCGGTGGTAGCCTCAGGGAAGAATCCAGCCCATAGGATGCACATATGGGCTATTGCTGACCTGGGCATAGTCAGAGCCAAGTGGGACTGCTGGTAGGGACAAGCTAGGATACAGCACACTGAGATCTGGGCTGTCCCAGACCCATGAGGAAATTTGGCTGCATGTCTGCTCCCTAATCTCTCCTCTTGCCTCTGCCTGCCTTATCTAATGGTTTATACACCTTAAGAGAACACTAGCCTTACCAGATGGCCGAGGATTACTACCCCCCTCTTCTGTCTCCATAGGTGTCCCAGCGCCATTTCACACTGGGACCCAAGTCCTGTCCTGAGTAAAGCCCTGCTGCAGCAGCCAGTGCAGATGAGAGCTCCCACACTCCTAAACCCAAGTACACACTCTGAGAAGCAAAACTGGTGCTCAAAACCTCTCATAGAACAAGAGCCACTTGGAGCAGTGGAAACAGGTGCTTCTCAACTCTTCTCCTCCCAGGAGTGCCTGCAGAGCCCACAGCCCATTGCTTGATGCTTTGCAGATACAGGAGAAGGACAAGCACACAGACACTGTGAGGCCACAGCACATGGCCACCCTCAGAACTTCTCAGGGACCTTTACATTTACACCATGCTGCAACATCCACCATAGAATCACAGAATGTTCTGCGTTGAAACAGACTTTTAAAGGTCATCTGGTCCAGCCTCCCTGCAGTGAGCAGGGATATATTCAACTTGATCAGGTTGCTCAGAGACCCGTCTAACCTGACTTGGAATGTTTCCAGGGATGGGACGTCTACCACCACTCTGGGCAAACCTGGGGCAGTGTTTTACCACCCTCATAAAAAATTTCTTCCTTATGTGTAGTCTGAATCCACCCGCTTTTAGTTTAAAACCATCACTCCTTGTCTTGTTGCAACAGGCCCT
Organism: Eurystomus gularis; assembly: GCA_013400335.1. Taxonomy (NCBI): domain Eukaryota; kingdom Metazoa; phylum Chordata; class Aves; order Coraciiformes; family Coraciidae; genus Eurystomus; species Eurystomus gularis. Next base: position 41,762 of record VZZY01013345.1, on the reverse strand, counting down.
GATAAAAATACTGTCCCCTGTCCCCATCTTTCTTATAGACCCTTTTTAAATATTGAAAGTCTGCAAAAAAGTCTCCCTGGAGCCTTCTCTTTTCCAGTCTGAACAACTCCAACTCTCTCAGCCTGTCCTCATAGGGAAGGTGCTCCAGCCCTCTGACCATTGTTGTGCCCTTCTCTGGACCTGCTCCAACAGGTCCATGTCTTTTCTGTGCTGAGGACTCCAGAGCTGGACACAGCACTGCCAGGTGGGGCCTCACCAGAGCAGAGGGGCAGGATCCCCTCCCTATCACTCTTCCTCTTCTGTGCAGGCACCAGATTTAGGAAGCAGGTCTGTTCTACACTTCACAGAAAGCTTCTGTCATCCAGAGGCTCCACATGCAAGGCTTCTCTTACAATAAAGCAGGGAAAGGTCTGAGAAAACGGCTTTTAGTTCTTTTTTGTTTGTGTGGTTTTTTGTTGGGTTTTGTTTTGTTTTCTTTCCACCCCCCTTTCCCCCTTCAAGCTCAGCCCCCGGGGGAAGCAGCCCAGGCTGACCACTGCGCTCCCGAATCGCACGCCCACCCTGGTCCCCCGCAGCCTCTCCGCAAGCGCTGAGCATCCGCGGACAGTCCCCGGGCAGGCCCTGCCGGGAGATGGCACTGCAAGCAAGGAGAACCATCCCCGGCGCACCGAGGGTGGCAGGAGCTGCCGAAGCAAAAAAAAAAAAAAAAAGGAAAGAAAGAAAGAAGAGTCCTTTTATTTGTATTTGCCCCTCCTTTCCCCCTGAGACCCTGCTGGAGAAGTGCTCCTCTTGCCACCTGCGATGGCTGCATCCTCACTGCTTAGCAGCATTTCTTATATGCCCAGCGAAACCTGCTGCGAACGCGGCAGCGAGTGCAGGAGGGACGGATGGAAATTGCTGGCACATCTCTTTGCTGCACCCCAGCAAAGAGGGATGGAGGGGAAGAAGTCTGTGCCTGACCTAGGGGATTAAGATTCTCCATGCAGGGTGGGGTTTGCAATCTCAGACCCTTCCTCAAACCCTCCGGAGCATCAATATTTCAACTGCAGCTTCCTCCAGCTCCAAAATCACCCCAAGACTTCCATGGGAGATTTTTTGAGTTCAAACAAAGAATCTGTGCAAGTATAATGAGTTTCCCCTCTCTAGGTGGGAAGTTTTGCTCAAGTGGCTGTCAGGGAACCAAAATTTACAGCACCTGAAGTTTTGCTAACTTGCTGTTTCACACTGAGGTATCAGGGGAGATGTGGATTTTCTTGTTTCTCATGGGAGCTTGAATCTCCATTTGGACGAAACTGAGAAATTTCGGCAGCCTTTTGTGATGCCGGCCCAATTTCCCAAGGAAATTTCATGGGCTTTTCCACGCCTTGCCAGATTTTTCAACACCTTTCAGGAAGTCACAGCTGAACAGTTTTGGTCAGGATAGTTTTGTGTTTCAGGGAGAATATTTGGACCATCAGGTCTTCTCAGCAGATAGTTGTTGAATGCCCTCAGGACTGGTGTTTCTGCTCCTCAGCGATGTATTGTCACAGGCAGAAAGATGNGTTTTCCAGTTGGAAATTATCAAAACTGAAGTTTTGGGAATGGGAATGTGTTGGTGCCCTTCCTGCTCTGAAGAGATGATAAAAAGCAGTTATACAATTTGTCTTAATGTCCCATTCTGGTATTTTCACAAAGGGTCTGCTGCTCAGTTTTGAGCAGGAGCCAAATGAATCTATACTGAAAAAAAGAATAATGTTAAAGGGTCACAACTGAGACATTTAAACATGGGGTAAACAGGCAGGTATGCTTAATGCCCTGTGGTTTTGCCAGGTTGTGGGAGAGAAAAGCAAACATTTGTTGAGTCTTGTCTTGGCAGTGGTGAGGCTGAATGAAGGGACATGGCCAATGAAGTAGAGGAGATGGAGGAAGACAGTGGAGGAAGCAGGAGCAGCAAGAAGAACGGATGTTTCTCCTTTGCTATATAAGGGCTATATGGTGCATAGCTGTGTCCATACTGTCTTTTTTAGTCACCAAAAGAGACACCCATCCTCATCGTATGAATGTGTCCTACACAGAGGTACCAAAAAGCTACGGGATGAGGATGGGGCTTAGCCCAGGATGGGTTGACTTGCTTGGTTGAGCTTCTGGGCTTACAGAAGTTTACCCTCAAGGCTAAGGAGGAGAAACCCAGCAAACTATTACAAGAAATGCCTCTTTGAAAGGTTAGTATTCATCGAGCGCCCAGTAGTGGGGGGCACAGGAATGGAGATGGTGATCTTTTTCCAGGCATTGTCTTTGGGAGGGTGATTTCCCACTATGACCCTGCCCCCTGAATGCAGCAAACAGTAGCTCACAGGGGATGATGGCAGAGATGGGGAGCTCTCTCCTCCTCTCCTTTGCCTGCTCTGCGCACCTGGCACTGATGTTTCCTAGGTGTTTCTGACCTGTAGAGTTTGAAACTGAGTCACCTTTTATTTCTCCTGATATTTACCAGGATTTTTTTAACTGCAATATTATATTTACCCCAAATGTGAGTTTCTGGGGGAATCATGCTTTTCAGCTAAAGGCAAAAAGAGAGAAAGTGAAGCAAAATTAATCTCCCCTCTGCAAAAAAAAACCCCTTTGAAAATCATGGGGGCAGATGTTTGCAAACTCCTCACTAAAAGATATTTAAAAAGCAGCTCTTTCACTTTTTTTTTCTTTTAAACCTTTAAACCAACCTTTTCATGGTAAAAACTTCAAACCATTGTAATCCCTGGCTTCTGCTTTCTATGTGAGAAAGATGATTCATGATAGAAGCCAGTTCTGCAACCAGAGCAAGGAGCCATGCTGCGGCAGATGCTATCTTGCCTCAAGGTGTTAATCTCCAGGGAGATCACGGGGGATGTACTAGCCGTGCCAGCATGGACCACAGCTTGGGATGGGCTCACATGTGGCCAGCAGCTGGTAGGGTTTTGTGGCAGGGGTTCCCAGTTCAGGCAAGAGCCACAACCATCAGGACATCCTTGCTTTTCCAATGGCAACGAAAGCGTAAAAAGCATAAAAGCATAAAAGACTGCAGATGCTATGGTGGTTTGGGGCAAACCTGATACAGGAGGAGCTGGAGGCAGGAAGCCTGGGTCCCCTCCTGAAGATGTGCACTAACCTGTGTGTGCCTCGTGCCAATCATATCCCTCTGAGCACCTCTATGACCCCCTAACCTGACAGTGGGACAGCACTGGCCTGCTCCTGTAAGATGGAGGAAAAACACCACACCTGGCAAATACAAAGGATTACGGGGCTGATTTCCCAGTTCCAGAAGCATTGTAACACCCAACCTGTAATTCAGAATATTCATGACACAGTGATGCAAAACATGATCACTGTAAGGTCTTAGTTCTTACCTCAGATTACGTGGTGTTGCACTTGTGGCACCAAGGGAAAAAAATTGCTGGGAGAAACCTTTTCCAGACCCCTCTCCTGTTCTTCCTCACTCAGAAAGACATATGCAAAAATGTATTTCAAATATGGCTTTCATTCCACGCTGAGCCTCTTCCGAGTGAGGAGCTGGCAGCAGTGGGCCATGTGCTGAGTGGGTGATGGGACGGACGTTATTTATAACAGGTGTCAGGCGGTACTTTGTCATCGAAATCTTAGCCGGCAGTAGCAGCGAGGGGTCTCGCCATATGCCAATCTCTGTTTTCCAGGAGTGGTTTGATAACAGTGTGCACTGACCCTGACATCCTTGCTGCACGTGGAAACTTTCCTCACATATTTTAGCAAACTGGTGGGACCTCGTTCCCGCTGCACCCCTCTGCATCTCAAATCATGTTAATCACTCATCTCTGAGCCACTTGATGCCCAGGATCAGGGTTGCATCCAAGGACAGGATTTTCTTCTGCACAAAGCTTGGCACGCACATATGGCCACATCATACCCTGTCCAGGTTCTGGGAGATACCCACAGCTTCTCCTCACTCGCACCTTGCTGTGTGCACGCATGCAGACAGTCACCCACCATCAGTCTTCCCAGGCAAATGGGTAACAGGCTGGAAAGCTGCAGCCAAGTCTGTACTTATTATCTCCATCTTTGCCTTTTGCACGCACCTCCCGCTGTTCCCTGCTATCTACACAGGAAGAAGTTTGGCAAATGTAATAAAGACAAGGTGAAGTTTTACATAAAATAATCTCTCCTGCCATGAGTCCAGAGGAATTTTAATCAGTCCAGGAGTACCAGCAGAATTCCTTTGCCTGCAATCTTTTCATGATCTTGCTTTCCCCTCTTGTTCCTCGTGGGGAGCATTTGCTGAGAAGATGATTAAATCGGGCTGGTAAAAAGCTCGTCGGCTCCGTAGCTCCCATCTTTTCCTGCTTCTTTGCAAGATCATTAGTACTTTTTTCTGGCCTACAGCATGCCAGGTCAGCTGCTTTCTTTGCCTACCCTGTATGTTTCCTCACCATTGTTGTGGGGTTTTTCCCCCTCCGGAGAATCTCTTTTGTGCAAAGGCAAGAGACAAGGCTCCTAACTCAGCCTGCTGTGTTGTTGTTCGCCTGAAGTCCAGCAGGAATTCAAGGAATGGTTCCCCACGTCTTCTATTCACCTTGCTTCTGCCGGTGGCAAGGGGTCGGGCAGGGGGCGGATATCTGGGGGGAGCCCTGGGCGAGGAGCGCAGACTTAGGGGCTGATGAGAATTCAGGGATTTTGGAAGACTGAAACTCATCTGTGTGTTGCATGCCAGTAGTTCAGTGTAGGAATTTGGGCATTTTGCTTTGAACAACATGATTCACCAGTAATCATTCAATCAGCTCTCCCGATGGTTGAATAATCTGTGAGTAATTTAGACAGATGTTTGCCACGAAGTGTCAAATAAATCGTTTGGAAGGACGCTGGCTTAGACTCTCGCCTTATATATACTCAGCATTGGGGTTCAACCAGGCAAATGCTGTCTCCGGAGCTGTGGCTCCGGAGTATCCAACGTATCTGTGTTGCTTTACAGCTGGCCAGGTTTCACCCAAAAAGTTCCGGATGTGACCATGGCTCAGCTTTATTGTACTCTCACCTCTCAGCTGTGAAGCATCTGTTCTCCTGCTTGGGGTACCACTGCTGCTGGGGACAGGTGGGCAGCATGTAATGGGCTAGTGTGATGTTTCTTGTGCAAGTTGCCTCACTGAACATTAATGTACAGGCTTGTGATGAGCCCCTTGCTCTCTCCGAGTGGCTCCCATTGGGATACAGTGGATGGGAAAACCAGCCCACAGTGATAGACTGATGCTGGCCCATAAGCTAGTGGAGAATCATTTCCCTGAGTCCAGCTCTCTCCCTGCACCTAATGGTGCTGCAGCATCTTTCCAGCCCTGTCCCCACAAAACCACCTGCTCTCCTGACACATTTCTCAGTGGCATCCAAGAGCTGCTGCTTTCCGCACAGCTTTTACTCCTCATTTTTCAGCCCTGATCCTGGCTGACAGCAGGGCTGATAGGATGAATAAGGAGAATAAAGGCTTAGGATTTTCTTTCCTCGTCTTCATTTTCTTGACTATTTTGATCTGGTCCAGAGTTTCTGGGCTGGAAGATCATTCTCCAGCTCTGCTACAACCTGCTGAACAGCCTTGGACACATCCCCTCTCTGCTCTTAGTTGTCCCTTCTGTTTTTTCAGAACTTGCTATTATCTATCACAAATTCCCCCAGACCCTCAGCATGCTGGTTATTCTTCAGAGATAAAACCAGTAACAACAAACAGATAATTAATTGTGGACCTTTGTCTGAGACAAAACATCATTATTTTCACCCAATTAATAGTGGCTTCTAATAGTATCAATGAAAAACTAGACAAAACCTGGCTTCCACCCAGCTCCCTTCCTCTGGCTGTGTGACATTGTGTGAGGCCAGGACTGCAGGGAGAGGTGGTTATCTTTAATTTGATCAACATATATCTAGTTGGAAAAAAACAGGTTGGCTTTTGCAGGTTTGCCCATAGACTACCTTCTCTTTTTTTTTTCCCCTTTAAGAAGAAGGGAAGGTCAGGAAGAAAGTTTTGTTGTTGTTGTTGTTACTAGTGTTGTTTTCTGCAGCCCAGGAGAACTCCTGGGATGCCAGGGAAAGTGGGAACATGCCAATGGGAGTATTTCTCCTAAGACCTCTCTGCAGAATTTTCTTGCATGTGTTGTTTCTTGAGTCACAGGGATTTGTGCTGGGAAATCTTGGATATCTGGAAGCTGAAACAGCCCTTACTGCTGACATGAGTGCTGATGTCCAGGGAGCAGCACCCCAGCCCTGCCACAGCCCCTGCTTGGGGTAGGGGCCAAGGCAGAGGACTCCCATAATGAGTTGTAAGGTTCTGCATGGCTCTCCAAAAAGCCCCTGTCAGGACTGGTCTCTGCCCCTCTCTGGCAGCTAGCCCCTGGCAGCGAGCAGGTTGTTTCTCCATGGGCATTTGTCTCTTCCAGGCTGGGGAAACAGAGGTATTTATCTGCATGCTGGCAGCCAAGCGGGTGATGTGGCTGGGAAGTGCTATTCTCCCCAAGCCCCTGGCCCATGGTACCCAGCCAGTGGCACCGCGGTGCCAATCAGCCTTTCCAAAGATTCCCCTCCCGAGGTGTTTGGAATTGCCTGTGGGAGTGGCAGGAGTTGGGGGGAGGTGGAAACCCTTCGATGGTGCCTTCTCCCCCTCCTGCCCACCCTGCCCTTCCTCAGCCTGAGGCTGCTCCGCTGTCCTTACTCACCCTCCCCTTTGGCTCCTGCTCCTTTGGCCTCGCTGCCGCTTTAATTTTAGCAATTCCTTGGAAAGAGTCATTTTCCATAACTCAGCTCACAGTGAAGCCCTCTGCCTGCCAGCTCTGCCTTCTCACATGTGTTGCTGGCGTGCCCCAGCAGCACACGCCTGCACCTGCCTAGCCAAGCCTGCCTGTCCCAGCCTTTTGCACACCAAAGCCTTACACCCGGCTCCCGTCCCTCCTTGGCACATTTCATCCTGGCACTCCCAAATTCCGTCCTGCTACTGCTGGAGCAGGTGCTCTGGCTTGGCAACTCTGGCCTGGCTGCACGGCCACCCCTGTGGCTTCTGCCGTTGTGCACAGCACAAGAGGACATCTGTCACATGTGTGACAGCTCAGGCTTTTTACCTGTGATGGGAAATGGGGTGATCCCACCCAAATGGGGGACCCCACAGCCGTGGAGGTGCGACAGATAGGCAGAGTGGGCTTGTTCATCACACAGGTTGCATTCAAGTGGGAAAGGTGGGTGCATGTGCAGGTGGGCTGCCTTGCTTGTGCACCAGTTGTGCAAGAAGGTGCACGAGCAGCGTCTTGTGTGTGTTGTGCGTTCTGTGGTGCACGTGGGGGGGGGGGGGAGCGTGGTGCTTTCATTTCAGCCCGTGTCTGCCCATGGCACTTTGGTTTTGCCCTCTGAGAGGGTGATGGTGCAAGGGGTTGTGGCACTCACAAACAGGGTGTATGCGAGGACGTGCATGGAGGTGTGCACGGAAACGTTAGTGGAGGTGTGCATGAAAGTGTTAGTGGAGATGTGCATGGAAGTGTTAGTGGAGATGTGCATGGAAGTGTTGGTGGAGGTGTGCATGGAAGTCTTGGTGGAGGTGCGCATGGAAACATTACGGGAGGTGTGCATGGAAGTGTTAGTGGAGGTGTGCATGGAAGTGTTAACGCAGTGCCTTCTTTTGGGTCTGCATCTCTTGATGGGGTGCAGGGCTGTGT
>VZZY01013345.1:18867-32826 GCA_013400335.1 Eurystomus gularis | reverse complement strand
AACCGGAGCCCCTGGGTTTCCTGGGCGGGAGAACAAGAGTTTTTCTTCGTTTCTCCAAAGGCACAACCTGCCCCTTTGCTCTGCTGCGGCAGTGCTGGTTTGGTTGGGGTTTGGGGGTTGTTGGGTGTTTTTTGGGGGGTTTTTTTTGGTTTTTTGGGTTTTTTTTTTTGGAGGGGGTGGTGTGATTTTATAAGAAAAGCGTCTGCATGGCGCTTCTGTGGAACTGCTCTCCCTGGGCTAGGCAGTTCATCCCGAGCGTGAGTGTGAGGGCGGCTTTCCAGAATTGCATAATACACACCGATCCCTTTGCTGCACAAACTCCCTGACATTTCCAGATCTTGGTGACTTCCTCCGCTGCAATCTTAAAACCGGATTGAGTCTCCAACCAGCGTGTGGGCTAATTTGTGCTGCCTTCGCTGGGGACAGAACCTAGTCTGCATGTTTCAGCTTCCCTGGTGCCTCTGGCAGTTGTTTCTTAATCCGCTAAACTTTCTTGGTATATATAAAGATAGGCACTTCTTCACTCTTTAGAAAGCCCCTTTCTTCCCCACTCCACGCTTACAGACACATGCGTAGGGTCTGCACAGAGTGCAGGTTGCAGAAAGGGGATTGCCTGCAAAGCTATCTAATTTCTTTTTTCACGTGTCTTTGTGTTTTAATTTGTGGGATAGTCCAGGAGGTCCTTTCCTCAGATTGCTTTTTGCTGGGGAACTTGCTGACTTCTGTTTAACTCTGACCATGCCCAACCTCAGTGCACGCACCTTGTTCACCTCTGTGACGGACAGGACCTGCACACCCCGCTGCCGGTCCTGCCGGCTGTGTGCACAGGCAGCGAGGCAGGGACACTGTCAGTGACACAGGCAGATATGTGGGAGCAGCCATTCTTGCTCCCTGTCCTGCCCCTCTGTGAGGAGTCAGAGCTTTGCCGCGAGGGCTGGAGATGTGCAAGAGATGCTCGTGTCCAACCAGGCGTCTCACTGGGACCAGGTCCTGGGACCAGAGCTCACTGGGAGGGTGGACTTTTCTGAGACAGTCTGTGCTTTGGAAATGAGAGCTCCGTGCCTGGCAGATTTCTTTGTAACAGCCCTTTAGGATAACTTCATCAGAGCATGTTGTCAAAGCAGGCCAAGCCACGACCTGATGGTCCGTTATCTTTGGTCTGATTTACCCCAAGAGATCCCAGTCCTGCCAAGGTGCTGCGTTCCTGTTCCCATGGAAGGTGCTCAGTACCTCCAGGACCTGGGAATGAAGAAGTTCCGGTACCTCTCGGAGCCACTTTGCAATGCACATACACGTACAAATAACTGTGCAGGCAAAGCTCAGCTTTCGGAGACGTGGCCGACTCTCTGAAGCCAGCAGCTGGAGTTTTGTGGGTGCGAGCCCCAGCTCCCAGCCACTCTCCATTAATTCCCCGTCGAGCCAGGGGAATGCATCCTGCTCTAGCTCAGGCTGGGGCTGGGTGTGCGCCTGGGGAGCCTGTCTCTGGGCTCTGTCGTTTATTATTGCTGCCGCTGCCATTACGCCTGACAAATGAGAGTTGCTGAGTAATGTGCTGTTTGTGTGTAAATATGAGTGCTCGCAGCTGAGCTCACTCCGGCGACTTTGCAGAAGCCGTCTCAGCACCTTTCCACCCCCTCGCTATGTGAAGACCTGGGAGTGCAGAGGCATCCTTCTGCAGGGACCTTCTGGCCGCTCACAGCAGCTTTAGCCCTTGGTCTCCATTGCTTTCCTGCGAGTGTGAAGCCGCCGTCCTCTCTTGGGTTAGCGTGGCGGCCCTGCTGCTCTCCTGCATGTGAGTCTCGGGTGGGAAGGGGCTCTCTCCGTGTGGGCTTGTGTCTGAGCGCACACCTTCTCAGGCACCGAGGCACGGTTGCCCCCAAGGGTCTGTGTCCTAGGCAGAAAGAGTTTTGGGGACTTGGTGTGTTTTGATAGGGGCAGTCATGCACAACTAGGAAAGGAGTTCTATTTTAGGTTGTTGTGGGTTTTTTTTTCTCCTACCTATTCAACCCCGAGTTCCCCTTAACTTCATCTCATTACTTCTGAAGATGCTAAATTATTCCTTCCTGTACGGTTTTCATCCCATTTGCAGATTAGCATCCGACTGCTTCTGTCAGTACTTGCTCAGCCCAGCTAGACTGATCGCAGCTCTTTTAATCTCCCCTTGTAAATCAATCCCTTCTGCCTCCTGATCATTTTTGTCGCTCGTTTTTCTGAAATCCCTCCAATTTGTCCATTTTGTGTCGGTGACGTATGCCTGGCCCTAAACATGATGTATACCAGGCATGGCAGCGTGAGGGAAGGACACCTCCTCCCCTCCCACCCCGCTGGGGCTTGTGATGCTTTGTCAGCACTGAACTGAGTTACTTCCCCATTATTCTAAGCTATAGTCCCTGCTCGGTGTTGCAGAAGAAAGCAGCATACCCAGGTCAGTGCCCTGGGGAGAATTCCTCCAAATTTTGGCGATGAGTTGCTGAGGTTTGCTTGCATGCTGCTAGCACATGCTGGAAGGGGCTGGTGCTCGGGGTCCTGTCTGTGGAGTGCCTCTTCCCCACAAGAGATAATCATTGAGAGAGGTGGGATGAGCAAAATAAGAGAGGGCAAGCGGTATCAGGGCTCTTGAACAGATGGGGAAACTGAGGCACGTGCATGGGCTCAACGCACGTTTCCTGTACTCCTGTCCACCACTGGCTTCTTGTTTAGGTGCTCCTTATGCAGGGTCCAGTCCCAGTTGCACCCATTACTATTGCAGCCAGCCCAGGCATTTTCCCGGGAGATGCTGGATCTTGTTGCTTGGTCAGAGCAGGCTGGCAGGCAGGGATGCTGGCTTCTGGGGTGGTTTTGTGCATTGCTTCTTGTGTTAACGGCCACAGCTCGATGCTACATGTGCTCTCACGGGGAAGAAAATGGGATTTTGTGCAAAGTCAGTGGTGGCTTGCATTCATGCACTTCGAAGTTCTGTCATCCCAAACCTTGAGCTCCTAGCACCAAGCGTTCCCATTCCTTCCCAGGAAGGGCCATGCCCTTCCAGGGACCATCTATTTTTAGGAGGAGTTGTATTCTGGACAGTGTCCACAGCAGATGCTCTCTGCCTCCTCCTCTTGGCCCCTCTCCAGGGACACTGCTCAGGCTATCTGCCGATGGGGCAGATCTTGCTGAGGCTCCACGGGAGCGTAATGGAGGTGGCACCGTGCTGGGCACAGGGACACCTGGGGGGCTGTTCCTGCCCCTGGAGTGCTCGGGAGGGCCAGCGAGCTCACCTGAACTGTTGGAAGTGGCATTGAGCCATGCTCTGGGTACCAGCAGGATGCAATGCCGATGTCACTGTGGGAGAAGTAAGGGCACTGCCTGGGCCCGGTGGTACCCGGTGCCCGGTGCCAGCGCTGGTCCCTTCGCTGGGATGACACTAGGGGGCACGAGATCTGCTGGAATCCCTTTGTCGGGGATGGGGAAGGAGGATGCTCTTGACCCTTCAAGCCCGTACATCATCCACCTGCCTATTTTGTAGGAATCCGAGTGTTAAACCCCAAGGGCTGCCCGGGTAGCCCATCCGGCGGCCGGGGCAGGGTGCGGGTCTCCAGCTGCTTCTCCGCTGCATCCGCGCATCGCCAGCCGTGGGAGCAGCGGGAGCAGGGATGGAACCGCTCAGCCGGAAATATCTCCGGAGCGAGGAGGAGATGGATGAAGAGAGAGTGCCAGGGAGTCTCTGGGGAGTTTGGGAAATCCAGGAAAACACCTAGCATGGTTTTAATGCCTCTCTAGAGGCATTGTCCAGAGCGAGGATTAAGTTAGGTTCAGGGTTGGCTTTCAAGATGCAGCGTGTTATGGTTTCGTTTTCTGCTGGATGTTAAGTTCACGGTTGATGTCTCCTCAGGGTCCTGTTTTCCCAAAGCAGCAGAAACTTTAAAGAGTCTGATTTAATGAATGGTTCTGATCAATCTGAAACATGGTGAAGGTGTGTGTGTGTGTATATATATATATCTCATACATATGTACCCGTGTATATATCTGGGTAGGGTGCAAAGAATGCATTTTTGAAGGTGTGTTTATGCATTTCTGCATACATTCAGCTGTAATGCTGCCTTCTGTCCTTAAAACCTATTATTCCAGCTGTGAATGCGTGTATGTATATTAAAACACTGTATACTGGAGTCTCTCTCTCTCTTGTTATAACAAACCTCGTGGAAAGCAAATAAAGAGACATTGTTCTCATAGCAGGCTTGGGAAGACTTGATATTTATCTTCTATGAATTTTGATAGGTTTTGTTCGGCATGTTTGCAGTTATGACGGTGGAGGTTTTTTTTTCCTGTTTAAAATTTTGTGCTAGTGGGAAACTGAAAATATTCAGATCGTTTCAGTTTATTCATTACTTAATGAAAACAGAAATCAAGCTTCTGGATTGAAATGTTGATGCTTGATAACATTCTGGCATATTAATTTCTAAATGGTTGGGTTTTTTAATGCCTTCTGTTGCCAGATACCAGGCTCCTTTGCTGGAGCATCACTTCTCTCGCCCCCAGGCAATATCTTCAGTTGGACACTGATGCATCGCAAATACTCCTGTTCTCCTAGAAAAGGGTTTGCTGACTGCTGTTGAAAGTAGTATTAGGATGGCTAGAAATGAGAGATCAGAGAAGGATGATGATGCTGCATCAGTGTGCTTCCTTTGTGCCTCAGATGAAGGTTTTGTGTTTGGCCATGCGGGTGCGTGCCTGTGCGGACACGAGGGCACTTCCCCAGCTGGTTTCTGAGCCAGGGCTGAGGACCAGGGGTTTATTTATTTTGAAATGCCTTGTGAAGTGGAAGGAGGTCCGGGAAGAAGTGCTGAGTTTCCTTCTAAGTCAATTAGGGATTGTATCTGAAGGCGTGACGTGGTTTGAAGAGGCAAGGGTGATTTGTCTGAAGGTGTTATCCTAATTAGAGGGTATAGTCAGGGCTCTAATTAGCCATGACACCCTAAAGATGTCATCGAAGCCCTCTTGAGGCATGGCTGATCTGGCGGCAGCTTGGCCAAGCACGGCTGGGGCTGCCGATCTCTGTCTCGGAGGCAGCCTGGATGCCAGTGCTGGAGGAAGCTGTTCTCCTTCAGGTGACTTGTGATGCCCTCCAGGGCTACTGCCAGCATCGACTGATGTTCATAAAGGTGCAGAATAAAAGGAAAGCTGCAGCAGTTGGAAGAATTAATACTGCTGCCTATTATGTGGGAAATCTCCTCTCTGTTTTCCCTCGGGGGATTGCTTTCTGCAGCTCCCTGCTTGAGGGAGGCTGGAGGAGGAAGGCTGTAAGGGTTTGCAATAAATGATGCTGTGCTGTAGTCATGGCTGTATTTGCAGCAGCTGGCAGAGGGATCATGACCCCGCTCAGCATTGCTGCACAGAAGGGACATGGGATCAGCTGAAATCTGGCTTGCCCAGACCTGGTTGCATTTAAATACTATGCAACACACCCCATGAGGGGGGAACCGGTGGGGGAAGAGGCACACGAAAGGCTGGGTAAGAAGGAGAGGCTGCTGAGGAGGCTTTGCCCCGACACTGCAAGCAACTTGCAGCCTGGATCTCCACTGGCCCAAACCTGGGTGGTAAGTGGTTGGCCTCCCTTCAAGGGGAGGGACTGGGGGTTGCTCCAAGCCTGCTCTCACTCCCTGCTTTTTATCCATGGAGCCAATTGGTATTTGCTGAGTCAGTCCACTCTGCCCCATAAGGAGAGGGTAGTATGAGTTGCCCATTCCCACCTGGCAGTGCTAAGAGCCAGTAGGAGCCAGGTGGAGCCTGGGAGGTTGCTGATGGATGAGCAGGGAGGGCTGGGCCCATTATCATTCCCAGCATCAGTGAGCGAAAGCATCCTTTCCTCCATCAGAGCTGAGGTCCCCATCACTGTCAGAGCCCTTTAAATTGTCAGAAGGATTTAAATCCAGCCCCTCAGCACCGAAATGTCCCTTGAGAGCAGTGCTTACTCTGGGAGTAGCCATGGGCAGCTCAGTCCTGCTTGGGAGGAAGGAGCTACTGTTAGTCCTGTTTTGATGGGAAGAGAAGATCCTCAGGGCAAGGCAGGGCCAGCTGCATGTTTTGTCAGTGCTGTGAGCAGCCTTACTCTGCAGAAGGACTGATGTCCAGCTTCGCTTTTCTAGGTAATATCACAGGCCTCCTAAAGCAGACACACAACCAGGCACATCCCTGTGCTAGCGGTTACCAAGGGATGCGCCTGCTTTTAATTATGTGGGTGTTAAGCCAGTGCATGCATTTTGTTCACAGAGTTGCAGCCTGATATTTTCCTACTTCTTGTGGTCTCTGGTGGCTTTCCCAGTCTCTGGAGCTCGGATGAGAATAACTTGGAGATGGGACCTAGTAACTTGTAGGACCCTGCCATGGCCATGCAGGGCTGACCCACCCAGCTATCCCTATTCCACTCCACGCTATTGCCATGGCTTCCCAGTGCTGCAGGGACACACACTGAATTTTGGGATACCACAGTGCCATGTTATAGGTGATGGATGGGGAGGTCGAGAAGGTAGCTGCTTTTTGACCACTGCATCTTCTTTGCTCCAGAAATAGCTGATTTTGGGGTGACTACCAAGGCTATGTGCTTTGCAAATGCCCAGCAACGCAGCTGTAGACAAGGCAGGCTGATCCCTGCACGAATCCTTTGCAGGCACAGCAGTTATTGCATGCTGTGAAAGGTGCAAAGCTCCCTTTGCTGGAGCTTTGCAAGCTGATCAACACAGAAGGAGGGATCTGATACTGCTGCCTGCCTGCTTGGAGAAGGTAGGCTGGGCTGGGTTCCTCTGGGCCAGATGTGAGCATTCACTTGTGAAATTAAACAATATTATGTATAATAAAACAACCTTTTATCTGCTTGGAATATAGATACTTTCTCTGTACTGTGGTGCTTTTGTCCATGGCCTAAAAATTGCCGGTGATAATGAGGACACATCCTCTCCTGTGGTTAGAACATGGTTCTCAGATGCAGAGGGCAGGCAGCCTGTGCTAGACTTTGCCAATGTGTGATTTACGCTCCTCTGTGCAACTGAACTAAGGGTTTGAAAAAATAAATACATTAAAAAGGAGAGAGAACAAAACACTGTTGCTGCTCTGAGATTCAGTCAAAAAAACCCCCCTCTGCCCAGTCCTCCGGGCATCTCATCTAGCAAAGAGCTGTAGAAATAACACCGTTATGGCAAAGGTGTACCCACAAATAACTGTGGGTTTGGGGACAGGACAGTTTTGTTCTGGAGGCACCTGGATGAAATGCATTTTGGACTTTTTTTTTTTTAATCCTAAAAGGTTGGGTTATTCTTGCTCCCTGACTATGAAGCCCTTCAAAGGTGCCTGGGATTACTCAGCTTTGAAATCCTTGCCTAGCCTGTTCTCCCTCCCTGTCGCGCTGAACACGTGTATTGGTGTGAGGCCGTTTGATTTGGGAACCCGACGGGAGGGGGTGGGAGAAGTCACACCAAGCAGCGGCCGCTGTTGCTCCCAGCTCTCCCGCGCTGTGGTTCAGAGCAGTTTCCTCTCGCCCCATACCCCAGACATGTGCGGGGCGGCCGGTTCCCCACACGTGTTGCACAGACACATTTCCGCACTGGCTCTTTGTGTCAGCCTACCTATTTGCAGCTGGGGGAGCTGAAGCTGCTCTTTCTTGTGATTCACAAAAAAAGTGTTTCTCTGGATGGAGCTGTCTGTGCTTTTATTGACCTGGTTCCGGGAATGACAGAGGCTTTTCGGTCTCCTGGATGCATGATTTCTTCAAGGGCTCTGGAGCAGGGGCTGGCTCTTGCTGCTGGTGTGTTTCCAGTCCTCCTAACATGATTAGTTTGACAGGCCTATTGGGTATGTTGGCGAGTCTAGGTTTTTTTTTTCATGCATGAAAGTAAGTACTGTGACAGGGCATGTAGCACCCACTAATGCTGAAATCTGTGCAGGAGGGAGAGAATGTTGGCTGGACAATATTTCTGGCCATGCCACACCTGTTATGCCACCTGGCAGAAACCCCTTGCACATTTGATGGGCCATTTCTGTAACATCCCAACTAGCAGAACATTTTGGAGGTTCCTTCTTTTTGGCTGCAGCTGGAGCTACTTTGCTAGAAGAAGGTGCAGTTTGAGCTCTGTGAAATCCGAGTGTTGCAGGACATCCCAAGCACGCACCTGGGGACTTCCAGTGAAAGTATCCATCCTTTAGAAGTTCAGCAAGATGCCATCAACTGTTTCCCATCCATGCAACCTGCTTACTGGGCTCTAGTTTTGTGTGCATTGCCTTCTTCCACCAATGCTGAGACACACCAAGTTCTTGAGGCTTGTTTAGATGGGACGAGGACTCGGTAGGGGATCATTGGTGCTCTGCATCCCCACTCTGCACGGTGCCTTTTTTCTGTGTAGACACATCTGCTGCACCCCAACCCTCTTCGCTTTGTATCAATGACTTCAGGTTCACCTTAGCTTGCTCCTCTACAAAGCAAGGATGAAGAGTAGTTACTCTTCAACAGCCTTGGTGGGTCCTTTACTTCAAGGGCATGCGGTATTTGTGCTTCCTAGTTTTGGCACAACTTCACCTGCACTCAGGCCAGCAATGATGTTTTTCTTCCAAGCACGGCTGCCTTATGCACAGGGGAGAGCCAGCTGTGCACTGATGGGCTTGCTTACTCCCTGAGGCTGGCAGAAGGAGGAAGGAGAGGATGATGTGACTTTGCTCAGGTCAGAGGTGTCAATGACAAAGGAAATGGGTTGACGGTTTTGAAACTCCCTCTTATAACAAGTAATGGGGATGGTCTACCTTGTCTTTGGGTAAGCCTTTAACCTTGCCACCACTGCGGCTTGCAGGGAAGCACCATTGCCTGCAAAGAGGGGAAGCTGAAACTTGGAGTGGTCTTGGGATTTCCTTGAAGTGCCAGAGCAGAGCTGGTGACAGAAGTCTAGAGTCCTTGAGTTGCTTACAGCTCATGCCAGCTACAGGACACATTAGTAAATACTCTGCGTTGATCAAAGCAGGGCACCTGGCTCTCTGCGCAGTGCTGTGTGCTTATCTATCTGTCTGTCTCTAGCTCTTCTGGCAGCCAGACTCCTGAGATGACATTTAAAGGCTTTACATTTTTTCTCTCTTGCCAGTTCCAGATCAAATTTGCTGAGTTGTCAAGCCAAAGATGCTTTTCTCCCGAGTCTGGCCCTGCAACAGCTCACCCTGCTCCTTCCCTGCCTTGGAGGAGTCCAGCTGGGGTCCTCCTGCCTCTGCTGTCACTGGTAGTAATGGGTGGGGGCTGGAGCAACAGCTCTGCTGGTGGATGTGTGAAGAGAAACAGATTTTATCTTCCTTTTTCCCTCTTGCTCAGGCCATGCTGGAATCAGCTGGCGGTGGGTTTTCAAAAGCAGGAGGTGGAGCCAGAGCTTGCACTGGAAAAGAGGTGCTGGGATGGAGAGGGCAATGGCAGGGACTTGTATGCAATCCTTTCCTTCTCCTCAAGTCTGCATCTGACCTAGGTCTTGGCAGCAATTGTGCGTGCAATGAACTGGTATGTTCTCAGCAGAGTCCCAGCAGGCTGGGTGTTTGCCTTGAGACAACCAGGACAAGTGACGCTAATCAGTGGCTTGCCTGCTGGATTTCAGCAAGGAAGGCGAGCACTTGTCCATGCATGGTGAGTAAATTGCTCTCTTGTCCCTGTAGGCTGTCATTCAAAAGCTTTACCATGCTCTGCTGGCAGGGAATAGCACCAAAGGATGCCTCTATTGCTACTGTCTGCCTTGGGGACAAGCACAGACAAGCGTCTCCAGCTGGAAGTCAGCTTGGAGAGAGGAGAAACCTCCTCAGAACATGCATTTGCAAGCTGTGGTGTATCGTAGTCCATCCCAGGCAGTCACAACCTTGTGCCACTGCATGAGCTGGGAGGAGAGGTCACTGGGCTTGGCACCTGTTTCCTGGCATGAGAAGAAGATAGTGTCACCTCTGGTCTGGAGCAGCTGGTGCAGAGAGCCAGGGGTGGCTGCGGGTGCTTTAGCTGTAGCCATCTCTTGGTCCCGTCACCAGCAGCCCACTCCAGCTCTAGTCCTCGGAGCATTTTTGAGGGCTTTGTGTAGTGTGGTTTTAAATCCATCCCTTCCTTTTATGCAGGCCTCCTCCCTCACCTATCCTGATGATCAAGTCAATGCTGAGACAGCTGTCAGGGCTGAGGCTGGTTTTTGCTAGGCTCTCACCTCCCACTTTACACCCACCAGACCCTGTGTGGTGTCTGCTGGAAGCTGTCTCAGCTGTCCCTGAGCAGCATCTTCCAGGAAGCATGGCAACTTAGAGGGTGCCACATAACTCAGTAGGGTGATGCCAGTTGAACCCAGCCGATGTCCCTCTTGCAGCCCCAGCACTCACAGCTCTTCCCATAGAGGACACCAAGAGGGTGCTCCACAGCAGAGATATGAACTCATCTGCATCTTGGCTTTTAAGGACAGAGTCAGCGCATGTGGATGGAGCAAGGCTGTGACACAAGCAATTACAGTGTTGGCTTCAATGACCAGAAGCCCGAGGTTTCTCCTGTCATCCAGGCTAGGAGATGGAGGAATTTAATTATTCTAACTTCTTCCAGAAGTAGCTGGGATGCCTCAGCAACAGACAGCTTTCTAAAATTGAAAGAAGGGGAGAAAAACAAAGGAGCTCTCCTTTTGCTGAGTCCTGGCCAGTTAACCCTTTCAGCAGTACTGTGCCCTGATGGTGTGACAGGGCTTCCTGGGGCTGTCCAAAGACACCCTTGGGCACAGCCATGTCCACAGAGCAGCAGGGCAGCACCTCCTCCCTTCTGCAGAGGTACAATATGCTGTAGGTAGAGCCTCTGCCTTGTTAGTACTCGGTTTCAAAGCCCTGTATGCTCACTGTCCCCCTTCAATTGCTGCTGTGGACATTAATTTTTCCCAGATTTCTGCTTCCCTCTGCTATGGATCATTTTCCTAGCATGTGTTAGCTGGTATTTTACCAAAGCTGAATCTTGTGCTATTTCCTGCCTGTCTTTCTATGATTTCTTTTGCTCCCTCTTCTGTTATGCCTAAACCCACCTTGGTCTATTGTTTCTGCTCACTTCAGAGGACATTATTTGCCCCTCTTGTTCTAAAGGATTGTAAAAGCAGAGGAATTGGCTATTTAAAAGATGATAAATCCTGCCAACCTCTGTCTTGCTTAGCATCTCCCCAGCTGGAGAAAAGCAACTCAAGTCCCGTGGTGGCCAGGGTGGGAGGATAAATCAGGTGTTTTGGGGGTTGTGAGAGCCTGGCACACAAGGAAGGGCTGCAGGGAAGGAGCAGGCTGCTGTGGCTGGCGGTGGTCTGCAAGGGCTGCAGAGTGAAGCTCCTGGCTGCAGTGGTAATTGGAGGTGTGCTGGATGCTCCAGTACCCGGGGTCTGAAGGACCAAGAGCCAGTGGGTCTGTAAGAGTGAGGCTGTGAGGCCAGGCTGGATAAGAGCGGTGTTGTAGCTGGGGTTTCATTGTGGGGAGAAGGGGACATAAAAATGACTGAACTTGTCCTTCAGCAGTGTTTTTCCACAGTTCTCTGCAGCTTCCCAGGTGGGAACTTATTTTAGGCGTGAAGTCACCCCTCTATGCAATCTATTCCTCTAGCTGTGTGTGTTGCTCAAGCTGAGGCTGTGTGGGGAGTATGTGATAACTTCTTTTGTGGCTCCTTGTTTAGGTCTTGCCTCCTTAATTGCTATTTGTAGTTTTCATGTCTTCCAGCTGCTGTTCTTGTTTGTCTCTCCTGAAGGAAAATGGGATAACAGTAAGTGGAACAGGATTGCTGCAGATCCTCTGGCTCCCACAGTGTGACCTGAGCTGGGCACAGGGCATGCCCAGTGTTGGGTCATCTTGCTTTGCCATAGTTCTCGTGCTGCTGGCTCTGCTGTGGCACCTCCAAAGGGGACAGGTGGCACTGTTTGCAGGAGGAGACAGAAACAGGGCCTTCCGAGAAGATGGAGTGGAAAGTGTGGGTTTTCCTACACGGACCAATGGCTGCCTGTGTGCACCCCTTTTTTTGAACCTTGCTTTCCTTGTACCCTTTGTCAAAGTAGTAGGGCAATGCTACTTTTCCCAAAGCCCAGTGCCAAGGGACCATCACCTCATGCTACAAACTCAAAATCCAGGCAGCAGCTTAAAGACGAAATATATCTGCTGCTGCAGCACTTGGCTTCAACAAATATAAATCTTACGGAGGTAACTTTTTGCTGTGCAGTTCTCAGGGCTGGCTCTGCTGTGGTTTCCATTGAGATAGCATTTGGCTAACACAGCCAAAAGTGAGTGAAACAAGCCTGGAGCTGTATAGAAGGTGATTAAGATAAGGCAGGGTTATGATTTGCCTGTCTGATCCTGAAGCTTTGTGCATTATTTAGTGTGTGTAGCGGGAGGTCAGTAGCCTCCTGATAATTTTCATTAGATTAGTCGGGCAGGATAATCACCTGCTCAGAAAAAAACAGCTTGACACTGTCTGTTCAATAGTTGGGATTTAACTGAAAATAAATAGTCTTGTAATTATAAGGACATTGTCAAGGTCAAGAGGCTCAAAGATTCACTTTCTTTTTTCCTCTGGTATGTTTACAGAGATCCTGCAATTCTTTGAGAGAGATTTTTTTTTTTTTTCCCTCCCTTAAATTCAGACCAAGAGCTCTTAAAGGAAATTCAACACTTCTACAGCTGTGGACGTGAGTGGTGTTGCAATAGCCAAGTGGTGCTTGTGCCTTGCTGCAGCCAAGTGGCCCCATGCTAATGAGCAGGGCACCCCAGAGCGAGTTGGGAGTGTGTGTCACCAGCCCAAGCAGACCTAAACCAGGCAAAAGATGCTCTTCCCTCTTCATCTGTGCTAATTGTGGGATGGATCCAGCCCAGAAGACCAGACTGTGCATTGCTCCCTGCTTGCATGGCAGAGGGTGTCCCTGCTTGGGAGCAGCCAGCCCAGCCTGAGTTCCACCCCATTGAAATGAGAGCCAGCATTAGCTTCTAGGGATGACTTTGCTGCTGTAGTTGGCTGCTGCTTTCAGAGAGCCCAGGAAGGAAGAGGCGAGAGTGAGGCTGATGTCCTAATTGGTGCCAATGGGCTCTGCAAAGGGGACTCTGCTAAGGAGGCAAATAGGATATTAAAGCTGGGGTTGGTGCCTGTGCACTGGTAAAATGCCTGCCCTTTTGCACCCTTAAAGTGACTGTGCTGGCTATTTATCTTCCTCAGTCACATGCAAAAATAAAGGCTGCAGGGATCTTTGTAATCTTCTAATCTGGTCCTTCGCAGGACCACCGCTTGCTAGGTGAGATCTTGGCAAGGCTTGCAGGTGCGCAGGGCAGGGTCAGAGCTGGTAGTGTCTGAACTCATGGAGAGCTTACTGTGTTCATGCTGGGTGCTCTGGTTTCTTGGCAGTATGTTGCAATGGTAGGTGGCCTTGCTGTGAACCAAGCAGTGATGTGAAATATATGGGGGAATCTTGCAGTTTGCTGTCCTGAGCTCAGCCGTGAGCCAGGGGAGCTGCTGGCTGTGCAGTGAGACTTCAAACTCGGTGTATGTATGCTTGTGGCAGCTGTGCACACCATGGCCATGGAGAAAGTGAGCTGCTGATGTGGCCAGACGAGCTCATGCATTGAGCCTGTGCTGCGCTTGGGTTTAGTTTCTCTTCAGCCTAATGGCCCACAAATGGGGATTCTTGTCAGTGGACCTGGTGGGGCTCACACTCAGCCTGTCTTCACTGGAAATTTGCTGCTCTCATTCCCTGTCACAGGCTTTGAAGGATGCCCAAGGGAAAGCAAGGGTGCGGCTGGGCCTGATGTGCCAAGTGACTGATGGTGTGGTCTGATGACTGATGCCACGTGTCCCTGGCAGGTGTGTGGGTGCTCCCTCACTCTTCCTCCGTGGGAGATGGGAGGAGAGGGGGCTGCCTTGACAGCTTGTTTGGAAAGCAAAGTGACTTCAGGGCTTGATGACTCCCCTTACCCTGCATTATCTTCTCCCCCCCCCCCCCC
>VZZY01013345.1:0-18763 GCA_013400335.1 Eurystomus gularis | reverse complement strand
TGTCTGTGTTTAATTGGCGCTTTGTGCCTGTCTCCTGCCAGAACTCAGCAGAGAGGGGGCTGGCTGGATCAAACACGGCTTGAAGTTGGGAGGCTGTTACACGTCTGGCCTGCCTGTTTAAAACAAAAAAAAATCAACTTCTATTTCTCCCCCACCCCTGCTCCCAGTTGTAAGCCAATTCCTCGTGCACCGTAAAGGCAAAGCAGCAGATGCTGTTGTAAGCCCTCTTCAGAAGACACCCCATCAGAGGAGCCCGACTGATACAAGGAGCCTGCGGCTGAGCGCTGGTGAGATGGCAGACCACATGCTTGACCTTCTGCTGAGCGTGGAGATGGGAGCATCTAATTGGCATGTTTGTGTAAGGCTTCAGACCGTTTCATGATCTTACAAATAAGACCTGCCAGTGCCTGAAACACAAAACAAATGTGTCACGGATCAAGCGGGGAAGAGCTCTGGCCTCCTTGGGCACTGCCACAGCGTGCTGGCAGCATGGTGAGCAGACCTGGCCATACTGCTTGTTCAGCAATGCTTCCTATGTGAGCAAGGCAAAAGTAGGGTTAGAGCAGTGCCACCAGCTCTCCAGGAGGATCTCTTCAATTGCCCTGTCTTGGTTCCTCTCTCTGTTGAACATCTGTGATGATGTGAGGCCAGATAATGTCTCCTTGGGTTAGCTGGAAGGAAACTCTGCCCTTGTCTTCAAGCTCTAACTGGCAGAAGACAGGACAGGGTTGCCTGCACTGTGTGAACTGCTGGAGCCTTTGCAGGCTAGGCTTGCCCTGCCTTTTGCAGAGCAAAAGCAGCCAACTAGTTGGCTGCAACATGTGGCTCATGCCTTGCTGAGCATTATTCCCTCCAAAGGGGGTCCTGCTCCACTTCTGGACTTCTGGATGGAGATGGGTGTCTCCTAGTGCTGCTTGTTCCAGCCCTGCCTGTTGGAGTGGTTGGGTCCAGTGCCCTTCCTGGGAGACAGGGCATGGGCTAGGTGTCGAGGTCCCTTCCAGCTGAATCTGTTCATGTGGGAGGGGACAGCAAGAAACTCAAATGCTTGGAATTTATTTAATTTTTTTTTTGTCTCTACTGTTTGCAGGTGCTTCTGCCCTTCTCCAGCCAGAGACAGCAACCCGCAGCTTGTTCTGCTTTTGGGGCATGGTCTATCCCTGCTGGGCTGTGCTTCTAGCTCTCTGCCTTGCACAAACATAGGTAGCTTTTGCTGCAGACCTGTTCTGGTGCACATGGGGCAGAGGAAATAGAGGTGGTTGCAGGTGGCTTCACAGCAGTTGCTTGGTCACTTCTGAGGTATCAGAGCAAATCTGGTGCTGGAGCAGCACTTCTGTAGGTGTTTCTGTGGCTTCTTATCAGGATGATGGGAGCAAAGCATGAAGTGGCTTATCTATGAACATTAGGCTATTCCGTGGGCATCCTGGGGAGCCTTGCTGTGGTTGGTAAGCAGTGTTTTCCTTTATGGGAAAGGGGATCCTGGGAAGGGGCTTGCAGGAGTATGCAACAAGGGGAGTATTTTCAACTGGAGACTGATGGGATCTAAGTAAGGCCCATTTGCCCAAGGAAAGGCAGCCACAGTTCTGGGCATGTGAGATAGTGGGAGCCTGGAGGAACTGGGTGCAGCTGGTGGGACAGAGTTGTGTTACGGTTGGTGTCATTGAGCCAGGGAGATACCGTGGTGAGTAGGTGATGTATAGTTGCTGTCGAGGCATCTGGAGAGAGAACACTGGGAAAATGGCTTGTACTGGGCTGAACTGGAAGTGATACATGGTCTCCATGGGGAGATGTCAGAGTGATACTGCTGTATCACCAAAGGGCTGTAAGTAGGGTCTCCTTAATGTTCGGTAGGAGAGGCCTAGAGAGGAGGACTAAA
Source organism: Eurystomus gularis (assembly GCA_013400335.1). NCBI lineage: Eukaryota > Metazoa > Chordata > Aves > Coraciiformes > Coraciidae > Eurystomus > Eurystomus gularis. The sequence goes on along the minus strand of VZZY01013345.1, from coordinate 16,890 downwards.
GAGGAGAGGGGAAGGGGCTGCTGCTGAGTCCTGGCTGGGCTGATTCAAGTCCAGAATCACTTTACTGTCCATTGTGAATGGTGCTGCTACAATGATCTTAGCCCAGTCTTGAGACAGGCAAGGTGGTGAAACACCATCTGTGAGGAAACCAAAGCCCTGATGGGCTGCACATGTTGTGAAAGTTGGGGATGTTTAGATTATGGACAGGGCTGGATGCCCAAAGGAAGAGGTATTTGAAGGAAGCAGACCCTTGGGGCTTGTTCCTCATTATATTTTCTATGGGAGCTTTGGAACCTCTTATGAGAGGGAAGAAAAAACCAAATAGCAGCCCCATCACAGTAAAATCCTAATTTGCCAAATCATCTTGTCCAAGACTGTTTGCACTCTGCATGCAGGATTTTTCCTTCACTTTTTTTGGAGGACTGCTCCAGGCACCCTCCCTCAAAGGTAGTCCCTCTCCCATCCACAGCCCTTCTTCAGCCATCCAGAGCCTTTCCCAGCTTATTCTCTGTTCTTTGCAGAGCAAGGCATTAATACCCTGAATTGGTCTTGCTTCTGAATTTGTAGAGTCTGTTCAGCAGATCAGTATTTCAGACCCTCCCCAGAGCTTGTTGTGTTGATCTGCAAGTGTGTGGGAAGCTGGCAGCCATTTTTGTTGGCCATTTCTCTCCTAATTTTAGCTCCAGGTCTGCATCGGCAGGGCTCTCACCTCCCTGTGCTGACATCTGTCTCCCTCTTTGGGGACATCTGGAGGAGAGCAGGGCAAGGTGCTCTGTCCTGGCTATTTAAGGGGTAGTGCAATGAGTCTTTTCTGCTTTTCCTTCTGACCCTCCTTCTGCCTGAGCTTTAGTTTTCTGTTTCTCTAGTTACTGTTTTCTTGCCAGTGGAAAATAACTGGTATAGACCTATTCTTAAGTTCCTGAGGAGTCTTAACCTTATTTCTAGGTTGGAAATACCATACTCCATAGGGCAGAAATTGAGGGCTGCAGTAATTCCAGCACTGCACTGCAGCCTCAGAGGAGCAGCCCACTGCTTCCCTGGGACAGATGCTTTGCTCCTGTCTCCTCGTTCTTGCTGCCACACATGTGATGGACAGTTGCTTCTTTGCCCTGAGTCTGAAGGCAGGGCAATGGAGAGAGAAAAGTGGGGAGAAGTGATGGTCTCCAGAAGAGGGGGTTTCGTTGGGAGCTTTCTGCCTTGAACCTTGCCCTGCAGTCTAACTTTCTGCTCCTTTGGCCTGATGAGAGCTCAACCTGTGGCAAGATCTTGCTGTTTGTAACTTTCCAGGTGGAGAAGGTGCAAGGGCAGAGGAAGGGATGGCCCCTTCCTGCATCCTTCATTCCCATCAGTGGGATTCAAAACTGAGGTGGGAGTCCCTCTTGCAGGGGTGAGTGAGGAACTGTAATTGCCCCTCTTCCCAAGGCTCCTGTGTGTGTTAACGACCTGTAATGGGATGGGTTGTGTTAGCCTATTAAACCCCAATGGGGTTCCTTGTCGACTTAAGCGTGAGGAATTTCACTCAACCATGTTAAAACATTTCCACCCCCTTTAATAGCTTCGTGCATTGATTTAACCCTATGGCAGCTGGGGTTGTTTGCTGGGAAAAGCCATCTGGCTCTCTCCAGCCTCCTGTCCAGCCTTGTGCAGCTACTTTGGCCAATGGTTGCATTTCTGGGGGATCTTAATAGCAGGAGGGCTGCTCTAGCTCTTGCCTTTGCAGTCCTCCTGGTGGCTGGCTCGACAGAGCTGGTGTGGGAAGCAATTTTCCTTCCATCGTGCTGAGCATGGTCTTGCTTTGCTGCTTTTAATGAGAGTAATTTTGCCCTGGCTTGTATCAGCCACAAGCCCACCTGTGCTGCCAATTACACTGGCGGATTTGGTGTGACCTGCGGAGCTGGGATCAGGGTGTCCGAGGTTTAAGTGTTTGAGCTGCAAGGTGTGAAAAATCTCACCAGTGTTGAAACGGGGAGAGGTGGGGGAGCGGCTTTCTGGGTTATGAAAGACCTAAGGACATGCTAGTATCAGGTGCTGTTGATCTCTGGGGAATTTAGAGAATCAAGGGCTTGCTAATTGCAGGCGTGTTGCCAGCATGTTGGGAAAGAAATTCTCCTTAATCACAGGCTGTGTGCCCTTATATATATTTTTTTTTAATTTTTTTTTTTTTTTGTAATTGAATTAGTTAAAGGTGTATTGTAACACCTCGATGCCTGGGTAGGCTGGGAATGCAGCTCTGAAGTGTGTGCCTGTATGCAAACATACTGCTGGGGCTCTGCGGGAGCGAGGGTGGCAGTTCTGCTACATAAACACCATGCATCTGTCACACTTTACTCAGTTCTGGAGAAGCTGGCATGCAGGCCAGTGTGTGCCTTGCTCATATGGATCCAGGCACTGTCCAAGATGAGCTTTCTGCAGCGTCCATGTAGCCATGACTTCCTTCTGGCTGGTGGCTGATGCTCAGGTTTGTTCCTGCCTCCTTGTGAAAACTGCTATTGTCATGTTTTCGATCATTGCAGGGCAGGTTTGAAGGAGAATATTGGCCGGACTGACATCAGCCAATATCCTTTGAGGACTCAGGTGAAAGGCAGTGATGGGGAAATCAGGATAGCTGGGTGATTACAACACCTAGTGAGCCTCATCCTGGGGCTTGGTGCCTGTGCTGATGTTTCTGCACCAACAGAGCAGCCTCTTTGTGCAAATACACTGATATGAGTCATGCATTTAAAGTTCTGGCTGCTTTGAGATGCTCTGCTAGGGCCCAGCATGTAAGGATTGAGAGAAGACACAGCGTTTTGGAGGCTGGCTGGCTGAGCACTGCAGTGACTTGAAGGGTGCTGTGGTCCTGCATTGGTGCAGAGCAGGAGGCACAGCCCATGGGGAGAGCAATCTCTGGCAGCATAGCTGCATGTAAGAGGCCTCACAGCAGTAATGACTTGTGTCAACTCTTGTGGAGGTTTCTAGTGCAGCTTGTGTTGTCAATAGCAAGTAGTGTTCAAAAGGCTGCTCACAAGGGTGTTTTGGGGCGGAAGCTGTCCTGGCTCATGCCCTTTGTGTGGGTCAGGTATCTCCTTGTTGTGTCATTCAAAAGTGCTGTGCTCTGTAATTTATAGCTCTGCAGTTAGGTGCAGATTTTCAAGGTGGGACATTTGAAGGGAGACCTGCAGGAGGTGTTTGCAGGCTCTGTCCTCAATGTGGGAACTGGGGATGGGAATTGATGCACTTTTAAGAAAGATGAAGATCCTGATCATGAAATGAAGGCTAGCTTCTATTTAGAAGACTTAGACCTTCTCTGGACACACTGGCATAGCCCAGCCTGGGTCTGTTCTTTCTTGGCAAGTTTATTATTGTAAATGGAAATGCTGGCCTGGGTGACCTTCTGTGTCTGTGTTGGAGAAAATGTGCTGAGCCGAAACAAGCATTTCCAGAGCTGAGCTCTCAGGCTTGGGGTCTGTTGATCTCCCTGCTGAGATGCTGAGGTTGGCAGCTGGGTTGCAGTCCTTCTAGACTGCCTGGGCTTGCTCCCAACCCAGGCCTATCAGACCACTTGTGATATGAGCTTGCTTCTGACTCTGAAGGTCAAATGGCTTGCAGCAGGGTGACAAAGGGAGCCCTTGATCTGAAAGCGAGATTGTTCTTGTGCCTCACCCCAGGAGGGGTCTTGTGGGCTGGGATACTTGCTGGCTGAAAGGAATGCTTAAAATGTTCTTTCTTTGCTCCTGTCAAAAGCCCTTGAAAATGTGAATCAAAATATCTGCCCCAGTGCTTTCCTGCTGCATACTTCAGGCTGGCTTATTCTCTGAGAATGGCTTGATCAGTACAGCCAAGTGTCCCGGGCTCCTGTCCCTGGCAGTGGACAGCAGTGGACATGCGAGGAAAGGCCTACAAACAGGGTGAGCATGCACTGTGCAGTGCCAGCCTTTGACAGCCTATGGCTCAAATGTCTTCAGCCAGAAGTAAAATGTTTTTTATATTTATTTTTGCTTTTTTTTCCATCCACTGTGAGTTTGTCCAAGTACACAGATTCAAGAAAACAAGTCTTGATCACCCACAGCATCCTCCAGCCAGGAGTCCCATTGCTCTGCCACACCTCTTGTGAAGAGCTGGCCCTTTCTGATTTAGTGACCTGCAGTGCTGGATTTTTTTGCCTCCAGCTGAGGGGCCCTGGGTGCTCTCAAGGGCTGAGTAGGAGACTCATGCCTCTCACTCCACCAGTCCAAAGCCTATGCTTGTGTATGTCCAGCCCTGCAGTTGCAAGCTATCCTCCAGCGAGGCTCTGTGCTATGAGGAGTCTTGCATGATGCTGTGCATCCCAGCCTCACACCGTGTCCCTTCTCTGCCTGACCGTGCCTTGTCAAGTGTCCCCAGGCACATGGTTCATGCTGTGCCACATACATTGGGTTGTATCTTCAGTGCTGATGTGTGACAGCTAAAAGATCAGCTTGTTTCTGCAGTGAGGCCCATTGATGAAGCCAGGTCTAGGCTGCTCCTGGGGTCCTGTGTGTACATGCTGGGCTGTTTTGCTGCAGCTGTGAGGCGCATCTCAGCCATGTCTCACTGAGGCTTTCCCCAGCTCCTTCTGTTCTTGGAGCTTTGCTCAATTATGTTTTGGCAATAAAGCAATTGAGGGGTCTCATACTGGGCAAATAAATGTGAACATCTCAGCCTGAAATACACTACATAAATTTCTCTGTACAACTTTAAATTAATAAAAGAAAAGCTGCAAACTGGCAGCTGCAAACTTCTGGTGAGCTCGTTGAGCCTTTGGCAGTCCCCTTTTGATCAGGAAGGCAAGGGATTGGCCTGACTTCTGCATTGCAAGAAGTTGTGCTGGGGCTGGAGGGAGGTTGTGATCGCTAGATTGATCATCCAGTCTTAATCCATTGGTGATGGTGTGTTAATTACTGTCATCATGTGTTAACGTGACACTTACACCAGGGGGACCTGTCATACCCTTCAATTCTTACAAGCTGTCCTGTTGGTGACTACCCTTCCTGTCACATAACTGTGAATTGAAGACACTCTCTGGAAGGAAATGAGTCTACTTATGCGTGTCAAAGGGCTTGCCAGTTAAAGCAGCATGGCCGGTGTTGCTCTTCTAGCCTGATTTGCAAGCTTCCTGCTCTTCTTCCATTGCAGGTATGGCTTTCTACCTTTTGCTTGCCCTAGAGCTGCAGAGCATGGCTCTTGGCTGGAGCGGTGATGTGCAAGGATGGTTGCACAGCATGGATGAGCTGCCTTGTGCCCAGAGAGGAAACACCAGCAGGAAAAGATGCTGGGAGCTCCCAGCTGCACCACATGCCTGTTGTGTTTTGCTGAGAGATGCTCAGGCAGATGGGAGCATTTTGGTCTTCCTCCCCAGCTGCTTAGGGTCTGTACTGCTGAGCTGCAGACAGAAAGCTGTTGGCAATCTCTTGCTCCCCATGTAGATCATGGCAGGCTTGATCAGTTATTCTGGGTTAGGATAACCCTCACCTGGGCCTACTCTGCAGATATGGTGGTTACAGTCCTGGTAGTAGTGTGTGTATATGCCTGGTTAAGCAAAAGCTGAGTGGTTGTAGCTCTTTCCTTATGTAAAAAGCAAGTACCTGGTGGCTCATGCTCCCCTGCATGAGGCAAGGTCTGAGCAGCCAGACTGCAGCCAGTGGAAAGCATGTTCCTTGCATGCCATTAAATATAATGTGTTGATACTACAGCTGGCTGTGAAGCACTTCTCTGCTTTCTCCATGTAGGTGTAATATAATGTCTAATCTACTTAAGATGTAAGTCTACATCCACTCCCTCCACCCTGCAACTGTGGGTCGTGGATGGTCACTTTAAAATCACAGTTCTCTGTTCACATTGAACCAAAGGAGGCTGTGTGACCTTCAGCATCTGTCCAAGAGATGCTGCACTGGCAGGTGAGGGACAAGAGAAAAATTTTTATTATTATCTTTTTTTTCTTGTTCCTTGTACCCTCCCTTTGAAATGCTCTGAGTTACTTAGGGAATTAATGGTCAGGAGCCTGGCAAGAATGGGAGGACAAGGGCGAACTGTCATCAGTGCTGGTCAAGAGTACCCAAGGAGCTTGTGCAGGGCTGCCCAGGCGTTCCTGCTGGTGAAAGATGAAGTGCCTGGGCTGTCAGCAGCTGATGGATAGCCTGGCTCTGCCCAGCTCCCTGCATATGCTGGCCCCAGTGCTCTTCCATAGAGGACAGCGGCCTGCCAAAGTGCACTTTTGCTTTCCCTTCAGTTGCTCCCCACATGGCATTCACATGCAAAGCTGCCAGGTTTCTCCAGCATCTCCCAGGTCCTGGGGACAGTCATGGCTAAGCCAACCAAGTGCTACTTGCAGCCCACCTGGCTGGCCCCAGAGCTGAGGAGCATAGGAAAGAAATGGCAGAGACCACAAGTGAGCTAGCTGGTGTGCTTTGCTCTTCTTCTCCCAAACGGATCATGCAGGTTCTCCGTGCCCAACAGCGAGACTATCATGCCAACGCTGGGAGCAGAGTACAGGAGGTCAGAAAAGGTGACTAGGAGATCAGGGCTCAAATCCAGCCAAGGTTAGTGTCACCCTGGGCTCTCCCACGGGATTTGCAGGAGGATGTTGCTGTGGTGTGGGCAGTGCGGTGGGGCTTACTGTGATCCCTTTAACAGGAGACTTTCAGAGACACTTAAGAATTAGGTCTCTGGCCCCAGATACAGTGCTTGGTGCCCTGTTGTGTCTAGGTTGGGCTGAGGGCAGCCTGGTGAAAGGTTACGTCATGGCAGAGCATGAAGCAGGTTTCTTTGAAATGATGCGGAAGGAAGGAAGCAAGGAAGGAAATCTCCCATCCTGTTTGTTTCCAAATCCTCTTCTAATCAGATGGATTAGGCTGATTGTCAGCATGGCTGTGCTGACACTGTCCAGGTGATAATTTAAACTTTTGTCCTAAATAGAAAGTATCATCAAAAAGCCTGCCTGCAGGAAGTTAATTTAAACCCCATTTTTTCCAAAGGTAGTTGTTTCTTATCTGACCTTTGGCTGTATCAACTCAGGCCAGCAGAACCTCAGGTGGAACAAGCTCCTGTTTTTGTGCTCAAATGCATAAGGACACCTAGTCCTGCTGTTAAGGTCAGAGTGTGTGTACATCACCCATGTTCCTGCTGCATCAGGGAAGCAGTGGGAATTTTAAGTGGCAGCAAAGAACTGGGCCTTCAGGACAGCATTCCTTGACTTTTAAAGGGCCACCTCACCTCTTTTTGACAAACATACATGGGCTTTGTTGTGAAGTGTTGCAGTATTTCTGTGCTTACAAACCCGCTCTCTTCTATAGCTGCTTGTGCGCACAAGTGCCACTCTAATGGGCGTGAGGTTTTGCCTTTGCAGCTGCGCCTGGGCTGCTCTGTGATGCCTTCAATGTCTCTGGTTGAGACATGTTAGTCTGGGGAGCTACACTGTTGTGTGGGGCTAAGAAGGGAGAGGAGCACCTGGAAAACCTCTCCTCCTAGCATGGGTTGCATTTCACTCTTGTAGTGTCAGAAATGCCTGACTGAGCTCCTCTTGCTCAGGAGAAGTTTGTCCCTGCCTTGCTAGCTTTGAGCCCTTCTAATACGTTTCCACAGGCATTTATCTCTGTGCTTTCTCCAGCTTGGAGTGCAAACCTTTTCAAAATTGAATGCTGTTGCATTACCATTTGGAAATAACATGAGGGAAAAAGTTTCGGGGTTTTTGTTTGTTTGTTCGTTTGTTTTTCTCTTGGGTTATGATAATGACTTTGTTGTGTTTGAGGTCGATGAAACATCAAGCTGCCTCTCCTAGGGTGCCCATGGCTCACTGTCTGTGAAGCTGAAGCCTTTCTTTCAGGGCAAGATCCCTTGATAGGCCACATCTTCTAGTGGTACCTGCAGCCAGCAGCCTCCTGTGGTAGTCATTCATCCTGGGAGATGGATCTTTCCTTGATTCAGGCATCTTCATATGAGGGATATTTCCCTAGTAGGGAAGCTGTGGAGAGAAAGGAAAGGGCTTTCTTCTTCTTCTCACCCCAAATTCAGTCCCTCAGTGTTGGAGCATCCTGAAATCTCTTAACACCTTGGATGTGCTCATGCTGAGGGTTATGTGCATGAAGGGTCTGTACTTGCCCTTGGTTGCTCCTGGAAGCCAAACTGTGCCAGAGCCCAGCTTCAGACTGGTATCCTGCTTGTCCTCTGAGCTGTGCCACTGGCCAACAGACTCCAAAGCTGGTGGCCCGTCAAGGTGCAGTGCTGGAGCTTCTCTTGGCACCTGCTCCCGTACACTTGGCTGCAAGCCCTGTGGTGTCTGGCGTCTCTGCTTGGAGGGGACAGGCGTGCTGAGGGTTTGATCTTGCCAGCTGTTGGCAATAGCTCATTTTAATTTCCGTAATGGACCTGGTTCCTGCAGAGATGGTCCAGAGCAAGATAAATCACAAGACTTGGAGAAAAGGAGTGGGGCCACAAGGTGAAGGAAGAGCCCATCTAGTTCCCATCCAGTTTCTTCCTCTGTCTGTTGTCTTTGCCAAGGCAGACCTGCTTCCTGCAGTCCTGGATCCTCTCCAGTATTTTATACTTTTACCAGGTTGGAGATGGTATAAATCACACTTGGAAGATGCTGAACCAGAATGTTTCCTGGCCCTGATGGGAGTGGGGAGGGAAGAGGAGGAAAAAGAAGGGGAGTGAACTGAAGTGTGAGTGAGTAGGAGATGGTTTCTGGGTAAGGGTGAATATTAAGCAAGCAGGAGCCTGGCTTGGCATGCAGGGAGGCTGTTTGAAAGGAAGGTGCTGTATTGCTGCAGCATACCACTTCACTCTTTCCCCACCTGTCCCAAATGCTCAGCGTTTGGCATGGGGTCTACTGGAACTGGCTTGGAAGTGGATGGTGTTTCCACATCTGTGTATTCCACCATCTGGCAGAGGAAAACAACGCTGCTGGGGTTATGCAGCTATGCTGTGCCCAGTTTGAGTAGACCTCTGCTGCTTCCTTGATTGAGGCTAATGCTGTAAAAAAGTGCTGTCTGGTTTTAGCACATGGGCTGTGAGCAGCATCTCTTCTGTACCTTCTCTTCAAGGCTGTTCTGGAAAAAGGGACCTGGAACATGCTGCCAAAGCAAATTGTTTTCCTGTAAGTCTTCCTGCTTACCTACTTTTTTCTGCATGTCTGCTAATGCCTCCTGCTCTACCCAGCTTTCAGCAGTGCTGAGCATAGGACTTTACTGCAGTGAGCCAGTGAAATGTGGTGCCGGAAGACCTTGTTGAAGACCCTCTAAGAGAGGGGGAGCAGTGAGATGCCAGGAGTGGGATAGTGAGTGACCTGGGGCCCAAATGTCTATCCAGTCATCTCCTGGGAGGCTCCACCCTGCCATGGCAGCAGAGCAGAAGTATCCACAGCTTAGCAGCAGGCAAGAGCTCTGTTGAGCTCATGCAACGGCAGAAAAGACTCAAAAGCTTAAAGTGGGTGAAGAGGAAGAAAAACTTCTCCCCATTTCCAAGCCATCTTTTTCACAGACTGACAAGCCAGGTACTGTTGCCCAGGTGAGGAGGTAACCTGGAGGATGGCAGCACAAAAGCCACACAAGTCAATAGGTGGGAATTGAACTCTGCCTCTGGTGCTCCAGCACTGCGCACTTAAATCCACTCTCCTGCCTAAGCTGTAGGAGACAACTTGGGCTGTGCAAATGAGCCTGGGCCTGTGATGCCCTGGCCTGAGTACAAGCCCCTGTGTGTCTGCGGCTGCAGATCCTTCAAGAGCTATTAAGTGGCTCAGTTTGGTTTGTAGCATACTCAGCAGCTCTTCTGCCTGCTGTCCCTGTGCTGCATCTTTCCTGTTTACTTGGAGCTGGTGGAGACCAGAACAAGCCTCACAGCTTGTAAAGAGCATGGATAATACCGATCAGAAGTGCTCTGGGAAATGATGCTTTCCTTCAATTATCTGTGCTTGTTACTTGTGGGAAGGGGCGGAAGTGCCCTTGAAGGTGAAAGGCAGGTAGAGTTCATGCAGAACCAAACCAGCATTTTCTTAGCTGGTTCTTCAGATCTGATTCCCTCCCTTTTACCCGCACAGACGTTTCTTGGCAATGATGCCTGAAATCCATGCATGCACAAAGATGTTTGAACTGGGTTGCTCCAACCTCCACCAGTCCTGGAGAAATCGTTGCAGGTTATTAGCACATCTGGCAGTGGAGAAGGAGCATGCAGCAGCTCAGTGGCCTGCGACTATTTGCCTTCCTCTCACCAGGCCTATTTTTCTTTCCTACACACGCTGTACCCACATAGGCTATAGATCTTTCCAGGCAGGGTCTCTTGCTGTGCATGCAGTGTTGGAGCTGCTATCTCAGCTGGAGGCTCTGGTCATGCTGCAGAGGCAAGAGCACAAACGGATGGTGGGGTCAAGGTGGCTTGGCACTGCCCTGGCTGATGCAGCAAGCCTGAGAGGCTGCTGTTGAGGTGATGGAATTGCACATAGATGGAAGTCTGGAGACCACATAATTTGAATTGGTTCTAGCTGCCTTTAGGAGAAGGTGATGGGAAGGCTGTGATAAAGCAGTGAAGGACTGTTATGGGGTAAGAAATCCCTGAGACAGGGTTCTTGCTGGAAGGTTGTAGGAAGCTTTATGTCTCCAGAATCCCTTGCCCAATTACATTTTTAGGTCAGGGATTCAGTACCTGTGGAAACCTCTCTGGGCTCCCCAGAGAGGTTGTGGAGTCTCCTTCTCTAGAGACTTTCAGGACCCATCTGGATGCGTTCCTGTGTAACCTGCCCTAGATTCTATGGTCCTGCTTGGCAGGGGTGTTGGACTTGATGATCTCCAGAGATCCCTTCCAACCCCTAACATTCTATGATTCTATGAGGTAGAGTGTGGACTTGGAAATGCAAGGCTCTGGGAGGTGTGAAGTGGCCCTGGAGGGGACTGTGTGTAGGAAAAGAAGCAGGAAAGGAAGAAACTCCCGAGGCAAAATGCAGCAGTGAGGGCTGTAAAATGGAGAACAGAGGTGTTGTCATGTATGGATTTCTGGAGGCACTGGGTAATGTGTTCAAGCTAATAAGAGCTTGTAATGTGTGCAGGGATGCTGCTGGGTGCCAGAGAGGAATGTGAAGGGTGGGCCCTGTTGAACACAACAAGATGATTCTTTAAGTTATGGTGTGGAGATGTCCAAGCTGTATGATCTCAGCCCTTCCAGCTGGTGATGGAAGGAGGGAGAAAGGCTTTTTCACAGTACTGCCAAAGAGAAGAAAATACAAGGGAGACAATAGGTCTATTAAATATAATTGGTTTCTCACCAATTTCTTTTCCCTTCTCAAACAACTGAGATCCTCACCATCTCTTTATATCTGTCTTTAGCAAGATTAAAAAATCCCAAAGATGTGTGGGGAGACTGGGAACAAAAGATGACTATACAGAAATAGCTATTAAGGAAAGCTGGAGGGTACTTTGCAAGCATCTAAAATGCTTGGCTAACCTCAGTAAAATACTCTTCAGGGCATTAGGGAATTAGCGATTGAATGTAAATAACTGGTGTCCCTTTGCTTTAAAAAAAGAAAGGAGTCTGGTGCCAGGCGTGTTGGCAGTGCAGGGTGGGTACCAGTCTGAGGGACAAGATAGGCTCCCAGCTGGTTGTTCCTGTCCCTGTAGGAAGAGGTGGGATGTCTCTGCTCTCTCACTTGCAGCTTGACTCCAGGATGCAGCTCTGCGATGGGATTACAGCCCCTGACTGGCAGCAGATGATGTGTGCCATTTATTACTCAGCTCCAGCAGGCATCCTGGGTAGACTTGCTTTAAAGGTGAAGTGAGCACTGTAATTGGAGGGAGGAGTGAAGAGCTGGTTTCAACGTTGCAGCTGGATTTTAGAGCAGTGTTTGATTCAAAGCTTCCCTGGTGAAAATGGTTTCAATGTGGAAGCAGGAATGAAAGGACAATGAGACTTCAAAGTGCTGCAGGAGCAAGCAGGATGCCTGTTCTGACCTCTTAAGGTTATTGGTCTGTCCTAATTGATCCTCCTCCTGATCCAGTGAGGATAGCTGACTTGCATTTTAAAAACGGTGTAATCTACTTTCCCTTTCCCAAATGACCATTGGCCTGACTGTCTTTAGTGAGAACATGAGTTGTTTCCTTCAGTATGTCTTGCATGTGAAATGAAGAGATAAAGGAAGGTGCAGAGGGACATCTCAGGGTGGGCTGTCAGTAGATGCCCTTGGTATTGCTATGTGGTTTGGCTTCTGAGTCCTCTTTGCGGCTGGCCTGGAGGGTGGGGACTAGGGCATCTCCACTGTTCGCCTGCACTCCTTTTTAACAGCTTGGGGTGGGATGGGTTGCAATTGGAGCTGAGACCTGGGTGTAATACTTACCAGCCAAGGCTAGTTTGTTTGCCGTCTTAGTGACCCACAAACTGAGTTGTCTCTTTTGCCTTCACTGTGTGGAATCTGAGCAGCCCTTGAGGGGCTCCCACTGAAAACAGAAATCTTCACTCTGCACTAGTACTTTTGCAGGGGGTGATTAAGTCCTCTCCCGATCATCTACTGGCGTAGATGAACCGATTGAGCACTCAAGCCTGTGGCAGCACAGCAGGCTTTCCAGTTCCCAACTCATTCTCCTAATGCTTCTTGGAAGCTGTTCCACTTCTCACTCGGGGAAAAAAAAAAAGAAAAAAAAAAACAAAACCAAAAGAGGTTGTAGGACACCGGCACTGAAGGCAGCAGCCAGGAATAGTCTCACTGTGCTCCAGCAAGAGCTTATACTAAGCTCATGCTGTTCAGGATGCTCCCTGGTGTATGCAGGGTATTTTTTCCCCTTAATTGTACTACTGCCCTTGAACAGCCCAACTTGTATGCAGGAGCCACAGAGGAGATTTGGAACTGCGTTTTAGGATGTAGGAAGCTCATTTAGAGCAACAAGTGAGTTTCAGTATTTGGCTGTGCTGGGAGGGGAGCTTCAGCAAAGGGGATGTGGCAAGGGGAGCCAGTTGCCCTTGTGACACTGGGTTCGCAGCTGATGCAGCGGAGCAGGGTTTTGCTTATGCCATGGCCTCACATCTGAGGGTAGGGATGAAATAGCAATGATGACTTGGAGGGATCAGTTTTCCGCTGAGCAAGTAGGTGGAAAGTCAGGCAACAAAATTAGCTGAATACACAAACAGTCTGGGCTGGAAGAGGTTCTCTCCCCGGGGAGAGATTAAGGCATGTGGTGTCTTACGTAGTGGTGATGGCCTGTGTGTTCTTGCCGTGCCTTGGCGCTCTGAGCCGACAGTTGTTGAGCTGTTGGCTTTGTGCGTTGTCCTCCTCGCTCCTAGTTCCTTTCCGGTGACCAGCTGGGGTAGAATATCTTGTGGCACATGCTCAGTCCTTCTTGCTGCTTTTCCTACAGGCGGTTGGGTGCTCTGCCCCAGGTCCTTCCTCCCTGGGACACCTGAGCTCAGTTTTGTACCTTGCCTGGATCTATATGCGATGGTCAGGCTGTGAATGGTACTGTGGGACAGGCAGGGCTCTGCAAGCCCTGTGCCCAGTGGTTTGTGCTAACTGAGCTTTTGACAGCAGGGGCTGTACCCTTGAGCATCACATAAGACTTCAGAAGAAAGTTTGACTGTGCTTAAACAAGTCCCTGAGCTTCTGGGTGCTAATGGTAGCACATCAGGTCCTGAGCAGGGAGCAACTGGCATCTCTCTGACACACAGGAATGCAGAGGGGAGGGGATGGGTACGGCAGAGCAAGGCAATAAAAATCTGCAGGTCCTTAGTTGTTTGCCTCCTGGAAATAGAGAAATCAACAGGATGCTGTTGGTCCTGGCAGCAGGCTGTTGAGCAGTGATTTTCCTTGGCTCACTGTAGTTGTGGTCTCTGTAGGAGGCTGTATCAGACCAGGGCCCTGCAGGCAGTAGCTCTGTTTCCCATGCAGGTCTGGTAACATCCTACCCAAATTCCATGAAAGGGAAGAAGAAAAAAACCAAACAAACCAAAAACCAATCATTTGTTGCATGTTTTTTCTGCAAATTTGTCATATTTTGGTGTTCAGTGTCAAAACAGTTCAGTAGGTGGAAACCCTTTTTGCAACAAACTTGATGGAGGAACTGGAAGCTTTCAGCAAAGCCTCAAGATTATCTTATTTCTGAGAAGGATGAGAGAGCTCTTCCCCCAAACTTACCAAAGAGTATGTTGATAAACACTTGGCAAGGTCTGGATCTTAAGTCCCTTGGTGGGTCAGAATTCACAGTATGTGACAAGGCAATAAGAGGCTTGAGGGTGTCTCAAGTGGTATTGCAAATAATCTCCTTAATTCTGCTTTTAATTTATGTCTGCTAATGAGCAGGGAGGAGTAGCAGAAGTCTTAAATTTAGCTCGTGTAGCTTGGAAAAGGGAATGAAACTTGAGGAGCCGCCAAAAAAATAGCAAGGATGTGAAAAGAGTGTAAGAAAACTAACCTGAGAGGATGAGAAATGAAAACTGCAGGCTACTGCAGCGGTGAGGTAGGGGGTGTCATGCGGGGGAAATTCAACCCTGAAGTGTGAGGACTTTGGACATTTCCTGTGCTGAAAGCACCAGGCTTCAAGCGTTTTTCAAATGGAGTACAGAGGCCAGGCTTCCTTGTGCAGAGCTTTGTGTGCCCCATGCTGGGTTCCTATCAGCTGCCTGGCTCCAGATGTGCAGTTGTCCTCTCAGGCAGGGGTGGGGATGGGAGGAGAGCTCTCTAGTGGTTGTCTCCTTTGGTGTGCATCCCTGGGGACTTACCTGCTGCTCTGACCGCTGGTGGCTACTTCTGGGCAGAAGTTAGTAGCATGGGTCTTTCAGGTGCTGCAGATAGCAGCTTGGCCTGGTTCTCCATCTGCTTTTGAATAAAAGGGTCACTCTGACTCACATGCTACTTATTTGGCAGCATTTAACAGAGGGCAGATGATGCTGGCATCTTGTAGCAGCTTTGCCATGGATGTGTGTTACTAGAAAAGCAATAAGGAAGGAGCAGGGGCTGTGGAAGGAAGAAATCCGGGTTTTCTGTTGCCTCTGTCCTGCTCCGACCTCAACCTCAATCTGGGAAGCCCTTAGGAGGCGCTTTGAGGTGGAAATCACATGCTACAGAAGACTAGGACTGTGTTCTGCAAGGCCCAAAGGTGACACACTGCTTTGGCACTGAAAGCCAGAAAAACCCTGGGCTGTGTAAGTCGGGGTGAGAGGGAGTGCCCTGCCTCTCCTAGACCCACCATGTAGGGTGGGGCTTTGCAACCAGGAACCTAAAACCAACAATTTGTTCTCTGGCTCCTCATGGCCAGTGTTGGACAAGGCAAATGTGGAGCTGCATCTCATCCCTCTCATGTTCACTCAGAGAGCCCCGCATCCTCAGCTACTAAATTACCAGTTTAAACTTGTCCACAACAAACTGCAAGGTAAGTAAATATTCTCTTTTAGAAACCGTTTTCCCAGTTAAATTGACCTCCTTGGTACTTTCATGCATTTCAAGAAGTCGGAACTGTTCACAATTGAAAACAAGCAGTGTTTAGCTCCTGCTGTGAAGGGAAAGAGTCAGGCACCAGAAAGACTGTCATTTTAGCTGTGCTCTTACAAAAGAGGGTGTTACAGTAAACTTGCTTATTTTACTGAAGGAGAATTCAGCAGGCTTGACGGAAACCGGATGAGACAGGCACGGTAAATGGATTTTGCTAGCCGAATTGAAAGCACAGAAACATGCATGTGTGGTGGCTGGTCAAGAGTTGACTGTATCTTGCAGAAACCAGGAATGAATTAGGGACAGAGAATTAGTGAGCCCCATGTGAGTGAGCCTAGACAGCAACATCTGTCTAGCTGTATTCAAGGTCCTGTTCCCTGTGCTCTGTTTAACTGCCTTGCTGCCTTGCCTCTTAGCTCTACAGGTGCCCTGGAAAGGTTAGAGGTGCCTGCCTGGGGTCTGCTCAAATGGGCTCCAGCAAGCTGCAGTGCTGGTGTAAGGCAAGCTGAGGGGGCTTCCTCTGGATGCAGCTTCCCGTTTGGTCAGCACCAGCTGCCAGAGGTGGCCAGGAGCTGGTCAGGACCACTGAAGTAGAGCAAGGGAAAAGGACAGATGTCTCCTGGTCACTTATCCACAGCGTAGGAGTGATACCCAGCCCTGCTTGGGGCTGAGGCTGTGGGATCCTCCAGTGTTTCACCAGCTTTTAAGGGGTGGATGTAACTCCTCGGTGAGCACTATGTGGGAATTGCAGCATTTCATCCCTTACTGCGGAAAGCATTTTCTCCCTGTTCTTGGTGCAGCATTGGCACGGACCCTTTTGATGAAGTGGGGCCTATACTTCCTTGCTGACAGCTGTGTGGAGGGCTGGGGAGATGAATACTGAAGAGGTGTACAGCATCTTTTCTGTGACCTCTTGTGCAACAGCTCACTGCCAGCAACATGAGAGAAAGGGCCTTTTCCTGGTGTCCTGCAGGCTTTCATCTCTCTGAGCAAAGCTACCTGTTGCACCGTTACAACTACCAAAAGCACTGATGCCAGCTTCCTTCCTGGGCTGGGGGGATGTATTGCATTTGCAGGGTGAGGTTTTGGTAGTGGAGGTGGGGGAGAGCTACAGAGGTGGCTTCTGTGAGAATCTGTTAGAAGCTTCTCCCATGGCTGATAGAGCCAATGCCAGCTGGCTCCAGGATGGACCCACCACTGGCCAAAGCCAAGCCCATCAGCAATGGTGGTAGTGCCTCTGGGGTAACATATTTAAGAAGGGGGAAAAAAAGTCTGTGCAACAGCAATTGCATCTGGAGAGAGGAGTGAGAACATGTAACAGAAACAACTCTGCAGACACCCAAGCTGGGGAAGAAGTGGAGGCAGGAGGTGTTCCAGGTGTTGGAGCAAAGATTCCCCATGGTTAGGCAAATTGGTGGAGCAGATCTACATGGAGTCTGTGGAAGACCTCATACTGGATCAGATGGATGGCTGAAGGATGCTGTGACCTCATGGGA
>VZZY01013344.1:5186-63132 GCA_013400335.1 Eurystomus gularis | reverse complement strand
GTCCCTTCCAAATCCTACCATTCGGTGAGATCCTCTTCCAGTCAGGCCAGGAGACACTCCTCCCAAGCCACCACGGCCAGGACAGCAGCTGCTGGCAGAGGAGATGTTTTTGCTGCATGTGATCATCCCTAATCGCCACGGTCTGTCACGACAGGCTTTTCCTACTGCAAAGCCAGCAGGAGATCAGTGAGGAAAAGGCCACATCCAGCAGTGGAGGATTTCCCCAGTAACACTAGATGGTACCAGAGATCCAGGCTCAGACAGGACCCAGCCAGCCAGAAATGGAAATTCTGAAACATGGAAAGCTGGAGATGTAAGGCAGCAATATTTAATAGGTTGTTGGCAAAGTAATAACTTTTTCTGTGGGGAAAAAAAAGCGGAGAGGGGAGCTGCGAATAAAATAAGGACTTTTTGGGGGGTTCAGGGCAACAAGAGTAACGTACTTGTAGTAAAAAAATAGCAGAGTGCCAGCATTAGAGCACCTGCTACGGAAGCTTTTGAAGACTAATTCTCAGAGAATTTTTCATTACTAGCATTATTAGTTAAAGGAAATCTAGGAAGTATTTTAACTTAAGCAGAAACTGCCCTTAAATCATAGAATCATAGAATCATCACCCAGATGAGGTGCCTTCCTGGAATCGTTAATATTAGGAACGATTAAACCAGCGCCGAGGATCCGATCACCGTGTTCCGCAGGCGGGTGCGCACACTGCGACGCGCTGCCTGAAATATTCACGCGTCAAAAAAAAACCCAACCGAGTCTTCCTGCAACTGAATATTTATTCCATGAATAATCTTTAATGTCTTCGTAGCTTTCAACACATTGGGGCGGAACGTTTCAAGTTTCTGCGCTTACCATGAAAAATCTAAACCCGACACCTAAATAGGTGGCCTGGTTTCAGCTGCACGGGGCACTTTCAGTAGGGACATCATTTCCTTCGTACGGCCGCCTCTGCAGCACGACAGCGTTTTAGCAGCCTCGAGTAACTCAACGCAGCAATTTGGGTGATGAAATGAAGTATTGAGATAGCGGGAGAAATAATAAAGGCAGAACTGGTGCTTGGCTGGAATAACTTCTCTAAAACTCCACTCTCGTGCAGAAGTCCTACGAGATGATCCTAGGGCTAAATATGGTCAGGACATCAGTGCTGAGCCCCATCCAAAGCACAGCAAGGCTGGTGTTTCCTCTCTTTCCAGATGAAGAGTTGGCGTCGGCGTCCTATTTTTAGTGGTGTGGGTGTAGAATATGTTGGTTACATTTCACGTTGCCTGAAGCTCAGTCTGCTCTGCCACGTCGGGTTTTGTGCCCAGACCTAGCAAAGCTCAAGGTCTTCATGGTCTTCATCTTGTAGGTCAGTCTTTTGCATCTGGGGTGAAGAGACAGGTCTCCTACTCCTTGAGCCCGTAAGTCAATTGTAGTGCCCCATCCTGAGCCATAAGCTGTGTGAATAAAAGGGAGAAAGAGCTTCCAGTGAAGTCCCACCGTGACAGCGAGAGGACCAGTGATTGGGCTGGCATTCAATCCATTTCAGTGGCCAGCAAAAGTGCTAGAAATACCTCAAAACACACCTAGAAATGCAAACAGCTGCTTCTGCTTGTGTTTCAGCCCGAGAGCCACAGCTTTCCCATCACCTCACGGCACAGACTGCTTTGCCGTGCGCTTGCCTCTGCCCCTTCTCTGGACATGCTCCTCAATGTCCTCCTTGTAGCGAGTGGCCCAAAACTGAACCCAGGATTCAAGGTGTGGCCTCCCCAGTGCCAAGTACTGGGGGAGGGGGACAATCCCTGCCCGAGTCATTTCCCCACAGAGCCCTGCTGCACTCTTGGTTTATGTGACAGGGGAGAGGTGTGGAAGGGTCCCAGACTGGATCCACATCGGTGCTTCCAGGAGGCCTGGCAAGGAGGAGTCTGGACCAAGTCACGGTAATAACTGAAGATGCAGAAGACCTCTGCTCTCCAGGAATGAACAGCTGAGGGCCAGAGGAATGGGTTTCTATCCATTAGCTCCTGAATTAGAAGAAGAATTTCCCTCTGACCGCAACAGCAGAGCTGTAGAGTGAGCAGACCATTAAAATGTCCGTTCAAAAAATGTTCACATCCCATTTCCATTTACTGCTGCTTCGTTCTGCTGAAAGTCAAAGGCCCATTTGTACCCGCTGAAAGGCTTGGGGATGGATCAATTGACTGGGAAAAAAAGTCTGAGGATTGAAACCTACAATTCCACATGGACAAGTGCTAATCCCTCAGCCTGCCGAGCCCAACCAAGGTGCCACAGGTCTGGCCAGGCACTCAGAGCTGACTCATGTCATGGGTCTTGTGCTTGTTTGGCCTGAAAAAGGATGTCCAGTGCTGGAACTGTAAAAGAGATTCCTAGAACTGAGTTTCTAGTAAAATAATTGTGGTCTTCTCTAGCTACCTTCGGCTTCTCTGCAGATTCATTGCCTCTGTTAACAGGCAAACATTCCATGGTGACGTGAAGGTGGGTTTCCCCCCGACTTTCATCTTTGAAGTCGCCCGCTGTGTGGAATCAGCTCTGCTCAGGTTTCATAAGGAAACAGGACTTATGTGATTGTAATGTGTGTATGAGTGAATGACAGGTCCCGTTTGTGTCCTGATGTTGCTGAGACAGGAGGAAACCTTCCTTGTTCTCCAAAAACCAGGATCCAAGAGGAGGGCTTGAGAAAAATACATGCCTCACTGTTCAGGAGGAGAAAAATGGTAGCAGAGCAAGGAAAATGGGTTAGCTTATGCCTTAGCAGCTGTCTGCCTTCATCCAAATAATAAAAAAGCTTTTACTTGAACCCTTTTTTTCGAGGAAATGTGATTTCTGTGGTGTGCATGAGTGCGTGCTTCCCCACAGCCCCAGCCCCTGGTGATTACTGAATTCTGGTGCCCATTTCAACCAAACGGACAGCAGGTAGAGATCCCAAAGGCCACATGTTCCTGGAAGTGTGATAAGAGATGTGTGCGTGAGAAACCCTCCTTTATGCCTGCTCTGAGTTCAACCACAATCAGAAAACTACAGACCCAGGAAGAGATGGGACAAAGCCATGGAGAAGCCTTGGTAGCATTCATGCCTGTGAGACACCAAAGAGTCTCCACAGGCGAAAACACCTGAGAAGGGGACTCTGGAGTGGCTGATCAGGCAGGAATTGCTCTGGATAAGGTATTCAGCATGTCTTTTTTTTCCCACGTGGCTTTTCTGGTGTCTAGGAAGGGATGAAAGCCTGCTGCAGCCCCAGGACAATCCATTTAAAAGCCCATCAACCATGAGGCATGAACCTACTGGAAACCAGGCTTCATTACTTCCAGCGCTAACAGGACGGTGTGTTTTTTTAATGCTTGAGAGAAAATGGTTGGGTTAGCTCTTTCCCCTCGTAATTTCTTTCCTTCCCCAAGACCAAATAAAGTAGAAATGAGATGCCGTGAGAACGACCGTTCTCAGGGTACTTTAGGCCCTGTAAAAATGGTCTGGTTTGTTGGTTTTTCAGAGGGACAACAGCCAGGCCAGGGCAGGAGAATCACAAGGACCCACCGGTGCTAATTCGCCTTCGGCTACGAGCCAGCCCGCATCCCGGGCGGGAGAGGGGAGAAGTGGAGATGCTCCCTACCTCGGTACAGCGGCAGCCAAGAGCGCTCGATTTAAGAAACAGATGAATATGAACCTCGTTGGAATGCCTTCAAAAATCTGCTAGCACTCTCCTCCCCGCCGAAAGCTGACTAAATCCCCTTCGTATTTCAGGCTCCTAGTGAGACCCTGAAATATTATCAGTGCTCTTTGACACTCTACCTGCCCCTCATCCCACCTGGCTTTCTACAAAACACATTTCCTCTGCTTTCAGGGAAAAAAAAACCAAAAAAACCCCGTCAGGTTCATTCAAACCCTGACACTTCTCTAGCACTAGGGTGATCAAGTCTCCTCCATTTTATATTTGGTATTTTAATAGGGTTTCCTTTTAGACCTTTAATGAGTTTTTATTCCCCTTTGTATATCAGACTCTTCAGTCCGACCGACAGTTTTACTCACCCCATGTGGAGTAATACGAACAGCCAGGACAACCTTTTATTCCTGTGGCAAGGTTTGCTCTGCCAACATTTTTCTTTTGCTCGCAGTCAGGGGGACGCGTTTTGACCCTTTCCTCACCGCCACTTCACCATCTTCCAGCCTTGGAGCAAGGATGTCCTCCCCGGTGCAGAGGCAGGAGCAAGCCCAGCCTTGCTGTCCATGCTCTCAAATGCTTGAAGCTCTGCATCAAGGGAAAAAAAAACCCAATCGAAACAAAAGCAAATGTGGACTTTGGCTCATCTGAACAGCTGAGTTTTGTTACTTCAGCCTGAGCACAGGCTTGCAGGACATTTTATTGCAGTTTGCAGCAGGCAGGTCAGGCTGAGGGCTGTCCTCATGCCTCCAGGAGCTCACGGGCCGTGTAGGTTTGTGGTTGCTCTCGGGAGTCTTAACAACACACGCTGACAAGTGATCGGCTGGAGAACAATCCAAGCTGTGACTCTGCCCCGTTTATTTCTAATATCCCCCAAGCCCAGCACAGAGAGAGGACAAATTGCATCCTGCAAGGCATGAGGAGCACGATCTCATGGTTATGCTGCAAGGGCAGCAAGAAGAGATGCGTGCCCGAGCTGCTCAAGGGATGAGACAGTCCCCACCGGCCCTGGACTGAGTCAGGAGGTGCCCAGATCCCATTTTCTTTAGCCGTGGATGGCAAGCGCTCCCTGACGCCACGCAGGAGGGTGGCTGCAGGACACGCGGCTGGAGTTATAAAGGACTACACGCACCAGGCTGGGTGCTGCAGAAATAAATAAATAGGTGCCGGTCCTATTCCCCAGATCAAGAAATAGGTGCCAGTCCTGACTGGGCAATCACGGATGTGATGGGTGACGTGGGATGGGAGGTGTGCATGAGGGAGGGGGAAAAAAATCAGAGCCTCTGTGAGAAATTGAGAACCCAAAGGAGCAGATGGGTACAGAGCAAGCTCCTGCTCCAAGGGATCTTGGGGTTTCAGCGTTCTCCAGCCGCAGGGATTCAGGGCAACATTTTTAAAAGGCAAATTTTGGGGGTAGAGAAGACCGACGTGCAAATCTGTGAACACTTATTTTGGATGTTTTGTCCTGCATTTGGGAGCCGGGACTCTCTAGGTGCCTTCTGCCGTCTGCGGGGCAGGCAGAGTGGTTTCAAGGCATTTCTGGTGCTTAATTACACAGGTCCAATGGAGTCATATAATTTAAAAAACATATGCCATTAAAGGTTACATATTAAGCATGGTCTTGGTTTTTTGATGTTGCAGAAGGCTTATACTCATCTGCTGAGAATTAGGAGGTTATTATTCTGCGGAAGCTAATCCAAATTGCCTGTTATCCATAGGCAGAAAATTAAAGGAATATTTAAGCCCATTCCACAGATTACAAACTTGGTGGCATAGCTCTGCAACCAGTAGTATTAGTATCTTGCATTTGATAGTTGCCAATAATTTAAGTCAACTGTTTAACATCTGGCATTACTATATAATGTCTGGCTTAAGCTGTAACCTTTTTTTCCCCCCTGCTTTTAGAAAAGCTTTTTCTGCTTTGAGAGAATTTTGATTACTAAAGCCCTTCCCAGGACAGATTTATCCTGTGATTTAACATTTTGTGATGGAGTCTCATTTTGAATCAGTTGAATAATTGGCAGTGACTTTGGTATTAAACTGATTCATGATGTACATCCAGGCCCTTAAATAATTTAGCATTATTGTCTTCATAATCGAAGCCCCGTTTTGCCCATTAAAAAGTATTGGAAACAGTCTAGTGATCTGCTTTGATTAAAAATAAAGTGCAGAGGATTGGTAATGATTAGAGATGGTCAGCCTTCCCCGCTGGGTCACTCTTGGCTGCGAGGCACTAATTGGCTCTGTGCGGCACCAAGCACGGGCTGATGGTTGTGGTGGTTCCCGGGCAGTGCATGTGTTCAATAACCAGCAATAACTGAGGCTGCCTGGCCCACGTGCAGGGGATTTGAATGGTTTCCGTCCAAGTGATGAACAGGAAAATCACAGAATTGTACAACTGTTTTGGTTGGAAGAGACCTTAAAGATCATGGAGTCCAACCATTAACCCAGCACTGCCAGGACACCACTAAACCATGGCCCTCATCTCCACGGCTTGGAAACCCCTCCAGGGATGGGGACTCCACCACTGCCCTGCCCAGCCTGGCACAGCCCTTCACAGCCCTTGTGGGGAGAAATTGTTCCTCATGTCCAACCTAAATCTCCCCTGGTGCAACTTGAGGCTGTTTCCTCTTGTCCTGTCGCTTGTTCCCTGGGAGCAGAGCCCAACCCCACCTGGCTCCAACCTCCTTGCAGGGAGCTGTGCAGAGCCAGAAGGTCTCCCCTGAGCCTCCTTTTCTGCAGGCTCAACACCCCCAGGTCCCTCAGCTGCTCCTCACCACACTTGTGCTCTAGACCCTTCCCCAGCTTTGCTGNCAATCCCTTCCCTAGTCCTGGTGGACACACTAGTGCTGATACTAGCCAGAATACTGGTGGCCTTCTTGGCCACCTGGGCACACAAATACACCTGTCACCCCACCAAGCACTGGCAGTACCTTGTTCCTGGCTGAGCGGTGCAGTCCTGGTGTTGGTCCGGGAACAAGGTGCATGGCCGAGGACAACATGCAGCAGAGCTCTGCAGGTGCAGCACCCCTCGCCAAGCCCATCGAGTTGCCAGGATGTCCTGCCCATGACGGTGTCTGACAGCCAGTGTCTCACTGCAGGGTCTCCACTCAGTCTTGGAAGAAAACACTGCAGAAAACAGCTTCGTTCTTTTTGGAAAGCTCTCAGCTAGAATCATAGAATCATTAAGGCTGGAAAAGACCTCCAAGATGATCAAGTCCAGCCATCAACGCAACACTACCATGACCACTAGACCATGTCCTGAAGTGCCACGTCTACATGTTTTTTGAACACCTCCAGGGATGGGGATCCCGCCACTTCCCTGAGCAGCCTGTTCCAATCAATAAATATGGGCAAGAACGGTAGAGATTGCGTAAGAGGAGATCTACAGCTGTCATCAGCACCGAGGAACCAACGTAGGGTAAACAAGGTGCTTTGGATAAAAATTAAATGGGCCAAATCCCATCTCTTCTGAAATCACCACCACAGCTGCTGTTGCTGGAGCTGCTCTGTCACCCGGTGCCCTGATCTCTGGTGGGATCCCACTGGATGAACGGCCATGGCAGGTCCCAAGGACTCCTGCCGCCGCTGGCACCCGGGAGAGGAAGGCTCGGCACTGCGGAGCCTTGGCACGCCAAATTAAAAGCTGTCCGCTTCACACTCCACTCTTCCCCGGCCCTTGGCAGGGGCTATGATATAACAGGTTTTGCATAGCTGCTAGACATCTTCCTAATAGTATCCCCTGTGAATTCTAAATTTCAGTCACAGCCTCTAAATTTTCATTAAAAGCAGTCATACAGAGAGAGTGATGGATTAGATTTTATTGTTGGAAAATCTCCAGATAAAATTAAAGTGCTTCTTTCTTTTCTGAAACCTTTACCTTTCCCCTGTGGTGCCCTATAAATAAGGTATCAAATAATGTTTATCCTTTTGAATTCTGCAATCTTACATGTTTCGTGCTTACTCCTGACCACTTCCCTGCCTCTTCAGAGATGTCACTCTTCAGTTAAAGCGTTCCAGAACAGACACGCTCCCTCACGGACTTGGCTTTACTAGGAAGCAGCCTGACTTTGTGTCCCAGCAGCTTTTAGGAGACTTCACTTGAGCCCGGGTACCTAGTTGTAAATACAGCATCGTCTCCTTCCCTTTCCTGGGAGTCTTGTCTTTCATTTCCTTCCTCCATCCCATGCAATTCCCTCTATTCCTTTTTTTTCCCCTAGCTCTCCATCCTCTCCGCGTACATCTAATCTGTGCAGCTTGCAGACAGATGAGACACCACTTCGGAACACGCCGCGATCACGGGGCCAGGGCTGAGGCACTTTCTGCTGGGAACCAGCCGCTGCCTCCCATAGCCAAGCCCTGATAAGTGCTATCCGCTCCCACTGCCCCTGGCCAGCAGATTTTTCTAGCAGATGTTGTTTCTTCCTACAGCGAAAAGGAGGAAAAAAAAAAAATAAAAGTATTCTTTTAGGATAGAGGTCTTAACCAGTTTTAGATGCTTTTAACTAAAGGAAGCAAGAGCCCTGCAGGCAGTTGGTAGGAAGCGTTCGAGAGCTGGTAATGCTGGCATGATTCATACTGGTGTCAGCTCGTTTAAATTAAATTCCACGGGGATTTATCCAGCAAAGGCTCCAAACAAGTTTTAGACAGCATCGCCCACCCCCACACCTCTCACTTCACAGCATCTTAAATTAATAGAGTGCAGAAAGGCCAGGACTGTACCAAGACAAGGGGCTGGCCGAGAGAGGAGCCTTCTGGGCACCCAGATGGAAGGAAGGGTCCCTGCTTCCCACCACGAACCCACAACCATGGCCAGGGGAAAGAGAAAAGCTGAAGTAACACAGGTCCTCATTGCCAATGGGGGGTCACCGTGTCTTGAGCTGGAGTTGGGGCCCCATGCAAGGGCTCAAGGTGAGGTTGGATGGTGCTCTGAGCAACCTGCTCTAGTTGCAGAAGTCCCTGCTCCCTGCAGGGGCTTGGACTCCATGAGCTTGAAAGGTCCCTTCCCACCCAAACCAGCCTGTGATTCCATGACTCAGCCCTGGAGCATTATGTGACTTACCACAGTAGACCTCAGAGGGTGTCCCTGGTCCTCAGAAGGGCTGCAGTCAGCAGCAGGGCTTTCACCATCCCAAAGACTATGGCTGGCCCTACCTGCGCTGCACAAGCCAGCAGGATATTGCATTTGCAGGCTAGCTGGATCCTCAGAGCAGGACCCAGGCTCCCTTGCCAGCCTCCCAGGACCTCTCCTGCTGCTGTTTCCCCCTGGCACAGGCTGTCATGAGGGGCTGGGTCATTCTCACAGTCTCAGTACATTTTCCTCCTGGTTTATCCTACATAGGAAGACAATCCACGCTACCAGAGAGCCAAGCCAGTTCCTTATCTCAAAGGTCCTCCAACCCTCATGGACTAGCCAAGGCTCAGCTCCCTCGACGACCTTCCTCTCTGCACAGAGAAGGTGGAGGGATTTCCAGGAGGACCAACTTGCCCTTCATCTCCTTATAATGCCTCCCACCAGAGGCATGCAAAGGAGCTCTCAGCACAGGTGAGCCGTGGATGTCAAGCTCATTCAGAGCACACGAGTTTGACTTATTTGCACCAGCTGAGCATCAGGCCCTTGCTTTTCACTCCAGTTTTGATTAACCACCACTGGCTTAAGGGCTGGTTAGCAGAGTAAGGACCCCGGTGGCAGTTGTCTCTGTAACTATTTTCCTTTGTAAGAAAACCTCTCAGAACTCTTCTCGCACCGGTGGAAAAATCGTATGTCGGCCGGGAAGCAAACAGAAAAGGATCCGAGTCTCATCCTCTCTGCTGCGTTTTAATGGCACCCCAAAGGAAGCGCCGCTGCCTCGACCACTTGCAGCAGAGGAAAGAAAACTCACTGAGTTTATTGGCTACTTTTATTGGTTTGTCTGTGCCACGTTTCGCAGGCAGCTGTGCCAAGAAAACACCGCGGCCTTCCAGAGAGCCGGCCTCGGAGAGGCAGAGGTAAGCCCAGGAGAAGAGTGAAAAGCTGGAAAGAGGAACCTTGTAAATGTGGTACCAGCAAGGATGGAGGGGTGCCAGAGCTGACCGAAATCTGCCATGAAACGAGTCAGATCGCAGCCTCCCCTTCCCTGCGCAGAAGTCACGACGCCCACAGCTGGGAGAGCGGCCAGTGTTATTTTTGGGCAAGATTTATGCAAGTTCCAAGCAGAGTCTCAGCGAAAAGGAAACGAGGGGGAGAGATGGAGGTTTCTTTTTAACAGAGATGTTGGAAACACATGGGTGTCCTGAGCAAAGAGCTACAGCACCTACCCTGGCGTTGAATACCTCTGGACTGGACAGATTGGGAACAGGCCATCACAGACCAAACATGGCCATCCCCCAGTAGCTCCAGAGCCACAGTGACACCTGAGGAACAGCTAAACCAGGTTCCCCACCAGACCTGTCTCCAGATCCTGCTGCACACATTGGGTGCAGGATCACAAGGCCACGGTCCTAAATACAATTTCGCTGAGCAGAGGAGGCAGGATTGCTTTGGCCACTTCCTAGAAGGTCAGTCTCCACGGCCCCGCTGTGGGATGGGGAAGAGCAAGGGGCACAGGGAAGCACAGGCCCTTTAACTCCATTTTCATTTGGGAGGAAGGTGTTGATGTTCTAAATGCCATGAATGATAGATAATCTGGCAGTGTCTTGGATTCGTGAAGTCACCGAAGAGCAAAACAAAAAAACCACCCCTTTTTCGATGCCTGTGGTAACAACCCAGTACTGGGTTATCAGTGACTCAGGCGAGGAGGATGCGATGGCAGGGCACGCTCGGGGCCGGGCCACGTGCCCGTGGGCCAGCACACTCCGCAGCGTGTTTCGCAAGGATCAGCTGGACGCCATCCTACCCTCGCGCTGCTGGTGAAGTCATCGTGGCTTTGTGCCCCCCTCCTCGTCCCGCTCCCGAGAGGACGGGGTAGAGCAGCTGTAGCTCAGCATGTCAGGCAAAAAACCACCATCTTCTTCCCTGCTGCCTCTCCGGAACCTCGATATCGCAGGCACTCGGAGGAGGTTTGCCCGGGCTGAGCTCCTCACCTCCTGCCTTGTGCCAAGTACACACAGAGTCGAGCAGAGGAGCCCAGTCGAGAGCAGTTTCTCGCTGGAGGATTTTGCTCGTGGATGAACACATACAAGTAGGTCCTTCTGGCTGCTGACTGCCCTGGTGCAGGAACACCAGAGGTACCACGCTCTGGTGCACACTGTAGAGGTGGGATGTCTTATGATAAGAAGGAAGCACTTTCTTTTTACTACTTGGTTGTTCCCAGCGTTTTGCACCTGTTTGGCACATCGCTTCTTCAAAAGAGCAGTGGGACAGCTGCTGCTCCGTGGAAATCATTACCCAAGTCCTTGTGGGCATGACACCTCTGCAGACACGTGGCTCTACACATCAGAACCACCTCATGCAGAGGCTCAGTTACTCTCAAACCATCTCATGTTTACAGAAAGAGACCCAAAATGGACAATTTCAGAGCCTCTGCCCATCAATCCTACCACCTGGACCATCAGGATGACAGCTGAGCATGGTGCGGGTTCACCAACATCCATAAGCTGTGGCTGCTGTTGACCGTGTTATTGCAGCGTTGGACCCAAAGGCCCTGTCTACTCCATACACCCCATCCATCATCAGCTTGGGTCCTCTGCTTAGCAGCAGAACACCACAGCTAGAAGACCCCAAGGAAATGCCACCCCTACACAGGGAGGTGCTGGGAGCCTGGTGGTCCCTTCTGGGAGCAGGATGTGCAGGGTCATGGCAAAAGCCTGAAGAAACTCAATCCCTGGGGATTATGGAAGGATCTGGATGTTGTTTTGCCAATACACCCCGATTTTCTCTTTCTCTGGCTAATTCTAATCTCAGGCCCGCTCAGATAATCCTCAAGACAATACACTGAAAGAAACAGGCAGCTCAAAGGCCACATGTGGCCTTATCTTCTCCATGCCTTCATTCGAATAAATCTCTTCCAAAGCTACTTTACAGAAACAGGTTGAAGGACAAACCCTGGCTCACCTCGAGGCAGTTTGTCTTATCAATGAAGTCTACAGGAGGCTTTTAACGGACTCAGAAGGTGCTGCCCTTAGGAAAAGACACTGAAAGTCGAAACCCCACGATGCCGTTCCACTCATGCTCTATCAAACCACCCTTCCTCCTGTGCTCGGTTTTCCTATTCATAAAATTAGACTAATTAATACTGAGTAACCGCTGAGGGACTCTGCAAGTGTTGGTGAAAGCGCTGGTATTTACTGAGATGGGGAAGTTTAACTTGGAGAACATCACGTGAAAGCCATTGTGAGTGAATCACAGAATCACAGAATAGAATCATTTAGGTTGGAAAAGACCTCTAGGATCATCGAGTCCAGCCTTCATCCAACATCTCCCTGGCCCCTAGACCATGTCCTGAAGCACGATGTCTACTCGTTTGTTGAACCCCTCCAGGGATGGTGACTCCACCACTGCCCTGGGCAGCCTGTTCCAGTGCCCGACCACTCTTTCAGTAAAGAATTTCTTCCTAATATCCAATCTAAGCCTCCTCTGGTGCAAAGTGCAAAGCTTTAAGAACATTTTTATCAAATTGGGACTAAACGGTTTGCGGCAATGAGGAAATTACCTTCAGGAAAAGCCACCGAATTGAAGTTATTCCTAGGTTATTAGCCAGAGCAGATATATTGTTGTTTTAGTATCGAGACGTGTATGAACAAAGCCCAAAACCCAACCACATATCCATGTATCAGTAAAAGCAAGTATCTTTGCGAGGGAACTCAATATGGAATTTTGGAGAGAAAGCCATTTTGAGGAAAACCATCCCAAAAATGTACTTCTATTCCCCGTCCCCCGTCCCCCCCCCCATCCAAAATAAGGTTCCCATTTTTACCAACAACAATAATGTTAAAAAAGACCTGGATTAACTCGAAAGCTATTTCACTTTCACTCTATTCCTTCTGCCCTTCCACAGGGAAATTCTCAGTGCAGAGTTTCCAAATGTTAATGAACAACAGTCCTTTCTCTGTACCTTTTAGGGCCTGATTCACCATGATCATCCATAAATATTACTTTAAAAACTTTCCTGAGGAACTCCCGGGGGCCGTGAGAGCAACCGATGTCAGGAAATGTCAGATATTTCTCCCTCTCCTCCTTGAGACGCTGGTAGCGGGGTTGGAAAAGAACAGATGCGTTAAATGCTCGGAGATTTACAGCCCCCCCCACACACGGGAACCATAAAACGACAATTTGTTCAATTTCAAAAGCAGACCTCTGCCCGTTGCAGGACCTTTCATCACTGTTTATAAAGCCGGGCTTAAAAAGCCCGGGATCTTTTATGATAAAACGGACACAAAGTTCATTTTTCAACCGCTGCAATGGCTCTAACGTGGAGAGTGTGCGGCCGGAGCGGGGAAGGAGGCGGCCCCTCGCCGGCCAGATCCTGCCCTGGGCTTGCTCCTGTCTCTCTTTGGCATGGAGGTATCCCCGAGCAGGGAGGTTTAACCTAACAGGGCCAGGATGGGTTGGAAATCATGGTTTAGCAGTTGAACAACACATAAGGTCTGCTGCCAGGTTCTCTGTGTGAACCTCAGGGGACCATCAGTGGACCTCATACCCATTGCTGACCTCCAGCAGGCACTGGGAGGATAAAATTGGTGGTTTGGTGTCACAATATCACAGCGTCAGTCCAGTCTATCAAAACCTGGCCTTGATAAAGGTGTTTGCACAAACACCTCAAGACCAAAATCTCTTGTCTTGCCCTTTGTTCTTGACCTACTTCCCCCATCACCTCTTCACCTGAGATCAGCCTTCAGGTAGCCAGGACGCAGCACCTCTTCCAAGAGCCTGACCCATCACTGGCCATAGGGCAAAAGGAGATTTTGGCCTTTGACTCAGGTGGTTTCCTCACTTCCACAGGGCCCGCAAGTGTTTTGTTTCACCTTGAGGTGGCCCCAAACCGAAGCCCTGGATCACCCCCCTTCCCGCCCACAGACCTGTGATCTCCGCAGTGTTGATTTGGCTCTGACTGCTGGGCTGGGTCCTCTTCTGGTGTCCCAGCCTTGGAAACCAAGTGAGGAGTGAAGCAACATTACCCACGGAATGGATGAATAAGAGCAGAGTTCTGCATTTATTGCCTCAGTAGTTTGAAGTGATTGTAATGCAGCCAGATTTATTTCTTACATACAGTGCTGGCCTTATTAAACTTCCAGAGGAGCTCCTTAAGCTGTCAGTTGGGGTTTAATTGCAGAACGTAACTACCTGCTCCAAAAAGGGTGCCATGAAACAGCCCTCCTTCCACATACTGTCTTCTTCTGCTCAGAAGGAGAAGATCCCCCAAAGCATGAAGGGTTAAAGCTGTGGCCGTCCTAGTCCAGTCCACCCCCTCCTCCCCCAGTTTGCAAAGAGTAGAAAGGAAAGGATTAGAGGGGAGAGATTTATGGACTAGCCCATCACAGAGCCTCAGTTCGCACTTTGATGATGGGGGAACAGCCCCGCTCTAACAAAGGGGCTGTAAAACATGCCCACCAGTGGACTATCTATTGGGGGGAACCAAATCCCTCCTCGGATTATTAAGGGCTCCGTGAGTCCTTGGAAAGCAAGGCTGCACCTTTTTTATTGCCGCGTTATTAATAAAGAGCTGGTGAAATACTTACGGCTGCTCCGTAAATCTTCCAAGGGCAGGAGTAGGTTGCACAGACGTTTGGGCTGGAAGGAAACGGAGGGGCCGTGGGGCTTGACCTACATCCCCCATCCCGACCATGGTGAGTGTCTCTGGAGCAGGGACGTGGCAGGAGCTCAGCTCCGTTCCCAGCGCACTGCAAGGAGAGGAGGTCCATGCCCTGACGTCCCCTGAGATGTCCTCTGGCTGCTCCATTCCCAGGGTGCTGCAGCAGAAGCTGTGCAGGGAGAGGTCCCCAGCCTTGAGGCACAGCTGGGCTGGGTGGGATGGCCCCATGTCACTGTTCCCATCAGCTCAGGGGTCTCTGAATCTGTCCCAAGGGCTGAGGAGCAATAGGGACTGCAGGGATGGATCCTGGAGATGCAAAGCCACCTTGCCAAGGTCCCACAAGAAACCAATACTGTAATTCATAGCTGTAACTTCCATCTAACTCCATGCAGCTCTTCTTTCAACACCTTCAGATGTAGTAACTCCTTAGGTTCGTTACAGCTCACCCAGCAAGGACGGACCAAATGACCTTTTAGAACATTTTTTCACCCTTTCATCGTTTTTTTGTTTTCCTAGCAGAGGAGGGAGGAATTAATGGGAAAACACAAGTACCACATTTAAAGTGAGCGATGGCAACAACAAGTCTGCGGGCACTGCCCAGCCAACAAGAAGATCAGACCAAATATCTGGGCTCAAACCAAACTATCTTCCATCAGAGCTGGACTTGCAGGGGAGGCTGAGAAGAAGGAGTAACTCATGCTTTTGCATGGTTACTTTGCTCACGCCGTGAGACTGTTCCAGGCTGGACACCCAGGACCTGTGTCCCACACAGTGAAACACATTTGACCTCCCACCACATGTCCTGCTCTGAAGCAGCCGTGAAAACCCTGCTCGCTTGAAGGCAACCACAGTAGCGGAGGGAGGACATCACCCACCCCCTTGGCTCAGCTTCCCCCACGTTAGCACCTGTTTGGAACAAGCATCCCCCAAAAAGCCTGGAGTGCTGAGAGCCGGAGGAGTTGGCTGCGCTTTAGAAAAACCGAAAATAAACAGACTGGCTACCAACAAAATCCAACCCACGACAACACACACACACACAAAAGGTTTCCTTCCTAATTTCAGCTTCTGGTCATAAAATTTTACTTTCATGGAACAGCGTGAAATCTGCACAACCGGAGCGGGGATTTTAATAAAAGGCAGAGTTGAGGTAATATCTGAGCCAAGGTGTTTTTATAAGCCAGAAGAAGAGAGAGAGAAACACAGAAGGAAAATAATTTTCTTGAATTCCTTCCAGAAAGGAATTTTATTTAGATTTCCTTTAACCATGCTGAATTTCTCCTTCCTCTTGCTGCACGGGTTTTCCCCCTAAAAACCTGTCCCCCAGACCTCTGCAGTAATGCCAGCAAATCCAAGCCGCTCGTTTCTTTTTACATCACAGCCCTAAAGCATTTAAAATGTTTGCACGCCAAGGAACAGAGTGATTTTCTGTGTGCGTTGGGCTCCACCTTGCCCCAAAGCCCAGACCACCGTGGACCCCGGCCTTGGAGGAAGCTGCCAAGTGTCTTGAACCCAGGATAATGCTCCTCTTCCAACAGCCGCAAGGATGGAGGGAAAGCACTTCCCCATGTCCCGAACGATGAGGTCTGAGGAGAGAATAATGTTTGCTAAAGGGCCAGAAACAGCTCTCGGCTCAGTGAAAAATGACTTCCAAATGCCCCCTGCTCTGGGGATTTTATATGGGAAGATGGATCTTTCTATCTGTTTTCCTTTCTTCTTCATTCTTCAACTCTTGACCTGCACTGTGAAGAGAAACCTCCTGGGTGTGGGCCTTCAGCAGAGGAAATGCTTCCTCCAGTTCATTTGTCTTCGGTGGTCTGCGCAGCTGAAGAGATGCATGTGGCTGAAGAGACGCTGTTCCCAACCTTGCCCATCCTGCTTCCCCCACCTCGGTGCCAAAGGCCTTGGAAAACAAGAGTCAGAGCAGCCTTGGCCCCGCTTTTGGGTGGACACACAGCCCAAGACAAAGGGAGGCTGATCTGTTTAAAATAAAGAAGAGGTTTTGGTATTTACCTGGGCATGAAGGACCAGATGGTAGAGCTAGGAGGGTATTGTTGGGCACTGCCTCCCAGACACCGTGGGTCCCAGGAGAGCTGCTCTGGTTAACTCTCACAGCCACCTTAGAGTCATAGAATCATAGAATCATAGCATCATTATGGTTGGGAAGGACCTCCAGGACCCTCAAGTCCATCTTTCATCCCAACATCTCCCTGACCACTAGACCATAGCCTCAAGTGCTACATCCACTCATTTTTTAAACACCTCTGGGGATGGTGACTCCACCACCTCCCTGGGCAGCCTGTTCCAGTGCCTAACCTTGGTTCAAAGTATCTCTTCTCTCAAGTCAGAGCATGACATGGCACCCATCACGGGTTGCAGACACAGATGGCAAAAGCCTTAAAACCCGTGATTCCCAACTCAGGGTTCAAGGGCAACACCTTACCACAAGATGTTCTTGCTTCTAGCCTCACTCACGGCCACTGGAAACCACCATGGCAACAGGTCCAACGGGGAAGGGATGGTGTGGTTTGCAGCACCCTGTTTGGGAGGTAATCCAAGCTGGATGATGGGGAACCAGTGCCTAAAGATGAGGAAATTTCTGCTTAGCACATTATTTATAATTAGGGTGCAAAAAACTAAAATGGGAGAATCTGTGTAATTCAGAGCATTGGGAGGTTCTTTGTTTCCTCTTAGCTCTGAACACACGTTGCCCTGGATGTTGTCCATCTCCAGGTACAGAGCCAGGCTGGAGTGCGAAGGAAGGGGAAGGAGGAGTGAAAAGAGGGATGCCCAGGTCCACACCCCCCAGCCTTTGCCCTCTTTTGTTCTGAATGTGAGGAGCTTATTTTCTTACTGTTTTTCAGAGTGTCTCAAGCACGACTGTGGATGAGGACCTCTCCCTGGTGTCCAGCAGGGCCATTCTGTGCAGGCAGCCCAGGCGTCTCGCATGGTAAATGGACAATGATGGATCTCCAGGAAAGCGATTTATCAGCAGCTGGCGACTGGTGAAGCTGAAGCCCTGGCTGCACTTGCTCCTGGGCCATGCCATGGAGCTAATGGCATGAGCAGGAGGAAGCACAGATGTGAGCAGCACAGCCACTGACAGCAAGATGGATGATACCTCGGGACAGGGCTCAAACACCTTTGGCTGTCTGGTGCACATACAGCATGACTTCCAAGCTGGATGTGGAGAGGAAGAGGCTGGGGGCAGCAGTTCCCATCCTCGCCCCAAATGACCTTCACGGGAAGATGGAGGTGAGGCTGGAGGGCATCCTTCAAGTCTGGCACTTGGGCCAGCAGCTCTTGTCCCTCCTCAACTGGAAGATGAGCAGAAATGTCCTAGCAAGGTTTTCTCCTTTATGAACATAAGGAAGAACTCCTTTCCTGTGAGGAAACCAGGATGCCCAGAGAGGTTGTGGAGTCTCCTTCTCTGGAGAGATTCCAAAGGCGCCTGGACATGATCCTGGGCCCCCTGCTCTGGGTGAGCTGCTGGAGCAGGGGGGTTGGATGAGATGATCTCCAGAGGTCCCTTCCAGCCCCCACCATGCTGGGATTCTGTGATTCTGTGATGGCTGCTGAGAGGTTGCATGAGGTGGGGGCTTAGCTCAGCCCACAAAACGTGCTTTCCACAGCCAGGAGAAGGAGGCTTCAGGGAGGGAGAGAGGCAGAATCTCAATACTCTGCTGGACTTCAGTGCCACGGCTTCTATCTTGGACCTTGCTGGCCATTTAAGGAGATTTTATTCCCAAGTTTACAAGCTGGGCCTGTCTCTTTGGAAAAATAATACTCAAGAGAAGAATTTTTATAGGACAATTTGTTGCTCTCCATGAAGGCTCGGGAAAGCCAAACTGCACGGCCTGCAGCTCTGGTGTGGAAATGGAGACGGCAGCGTCCCTTCAGCGAGACGCTTCCCTTTGGTTTACAGCAGCCCCTGCTCCAGGGGAAAAAACAACAACCGCCGCTGTTCTTCTTTATGAAGGCAGCAAGAGGGCTGGATAAAAGAGCCTGCATCCCAAGCACAATCTGAGATGAAAAAGAGATCCAAGCTCCATGGCGCGAGATAAAACAAAGCGCACACAAAAAGAATCAAGATGCCGAAATATGTATTTCTTGTGGGTATGAATAGAACGGTCTATGTTTGCCTTGGAGACAGGGGGAAGGAGGCCAAACGGTTTCATCTCAGCAGGTATTGCTTTTCAGTACAGAGACATCGAGCAATTTCAAGACCTCCTGCCAGGCCATTTCAGCAGCCGCACAGCCCTGCTCTCTCCGAGCTGCTGGCCCATAGAATGGTCACCTCCATTCTGCAGCCCATGGACAGGTAGATGCTCACACACCTCTGGTTCTACCACAGATGTTAGCAATAAAAGCCCAACAGGTTCAAGGTTGCAAATCAGCCATCTCCATGAGCTTTATCCAGCCTTCGTCCCGCTCTCTCCCATCCCTGGGCCATGCTGGGCCATCTGATGTGTCCTCACTTCTCTGAACTTGGAGACTTTGGGCTGGAGGGTTGGCAAGTGGGATTGGTTCTGGTGGGTTGTAAAGCACCGGAGCTGGAGAGCAAATAGCCATTTCCAGTGGAGCACACGGGTATCTCGAGGAGTCCTGTAAGGACACGCAGCAACCAGGATCCACAGCTTCATGCCTTTATAAAACAACAAAGAGCTGAGTTTTCACTCACCATAAAAGTTGATGTGGACATGATAAAAAAGGTGAACTACCCCTATAAAAAAAATAAAATAACATTTTTTTTCAAAATTATTTCCAGACCTGGCAATCCAGTGATGCTAGAACCATCCTGTTCTGTCCCTCCAAATGACCTCGTCCACTGCCATCACAGGGCTGTGCTTAAGCATGTTTCCTTGAGCATGTTGACTGAAGCATCTCTCTGAGGAGGAAAGGCTGAGAGCCCTGGGGCTGTTGAGAGCTGGAGAAGAGAAGCCTCAGAGGGGATCTGATCAGTGCTATCAATAGCTAAAGGGTGGGGGGCAAGAGGATGGGGCCAGACTCTTGTCAGTGGTGCCCAGAGACAGGACAAGGGGCAATGGGCACCAACTGGGACCCAGGAGGTTCCATCTGAGCAGGAGGAGAAACTTGTTTGGTGTGAGGGTGTTGGAGCCTGGCTCAGGCTGCCCAGAGAGGTTGTGGAGTCTCCTCTGGAGAGATTCCAAAGGCGCCTGGACACAATCCTGGGCCCCCTGCTCTGGGTGAGCTGCTAGAGCAGGGTGTTGGACGAGATGATCTCCAGAGGTCCCTTCCAACCCCCACAACGCTGCGATTCTGTGATTCCCTTGGTGTCTCTGATCTTGCCCCAGCACTCTCCATGCACACAAGCATGTGCCAGCTCACCCAGCAGCAGCAGGTGCTGGAGCACTCTGCAGGCAGGTGGACACCATGCTGGTGCAGCCATGAAATCATACGGTGCTCTCATGTGCTTAAAAGGCAGGAGGGACCCATCTGGCATGGCGTGATGAACAGGTCTGAAGGAGCAGGGCCAGGTCCCGGCGGTGATGAGTGAGCGCAGCCAATTGTTCAAAGACATGAAGGCAGAAGGTCTCCAGGTGTGAGGGTGGGGGAGCAGGTGCCCTGCAAATGTTTTCCACATATTTTCCTGGAAACCGTGATGAGCTCATCTGAGAAGAGCCCTGCAGATGCCGCGCGCACCCAGCCACTCACCGGCAGGTTGGGCACATCGGCGATACGCTGCACCCTCGCAGAAAGTGCTTGGTTGGATCAGGTCACCAGCGTTTGCATCTGCTCCCCTCACCCTGGACCATGTTACCACCTTCTCTGTCTCTCAGCAGCTCATCCACGTGCAGAAACTTGGTGCCTGACAGTGATGGAGAGCAAAAGCAGTTGATGAATGACTTTAAGCACAGGAGGAGGTGGGAGGTATTTCCTAGCTAATCCTTTCCTCCTGAGCAAGGCTAGACCTGCTTCAGCATCTCCTCTCTGGTGGTTTGGGCCAGCCTGTTACCATACCTTGTTCCTGTTTGTCTCTGTCGAGAAGGCAGGTGGTCTGAGGAGCACCTCCTTCCTCCCTGAGCATGTTGCCTCCAGTACCACCCACTGGTTCCCTAATACTCTGAGGCTGAAAATACGGTTTTAATAATGTGTCCATAAATCATTCTGTCCATAGCAGCTGACGTGAGCAGAGGTGCTGGGAATGGGCCCAAACTTCCCAGGTGAAGGAAAGCCTACACAGTCAACCCCAGCGCTGCTGCTGTGAACGGTGGCCCCAGTGAACCCATGGCATGAA
Source organism: Eurystomus gularis (assembly GCA_013400335.1). Taxonomy (NCBI): domain Eukaryota; kingdom Metazoa; phylum Chordata; class Aves; order Coraciiformes; family Coraciidae; genus Eurystomus; species Eurystomus gularis. The sequence goes on along the minus strand of VZZY01013344.1, from coordinate 42,487 downwards.
GGTGGCCACCAGTGAGACCCAAGGGCAGTGGTCACCACTGGGTGCAACCCACATTCCAGGGAAGCAAGGATGGGATTCAGGGCCTTAAACAGAGGTATCTGATGCTGTTTGAGATGTTCTGGTGTCTCAGGGCAAACCTTGGGCTAACAGGATCTATAAGACACCTGAGCCTGCTGGAAGACAAGCTGGAGACCATGTGGAGTCCTGCAGGGCACCTAAATGGCACCAGGCACCTACCTTCAGGCACCCAAGGTCTTGAGAAGAGACCTGGGTCTTGGCTGTGGCTTCAGCTATTAAAACCACACAAGGACCATCCCGCAGTGAATCTCCCCATGCATCCTCAGCCATCAACAGACCTGTGCTCACCGACGTCCGGGAAGGGTCAGCGCTGTTATGATCCCTCTTCTGCAGCCAAGGAACTGGAGTACAGAGATGAAGTCCCCGGCCATGCTCCTGGGGGTCTGGGCTCTCTGTGGTCTGCCGCAGAGCGTCTGCACCTTGGACACATCTTCTCTCCATTGGCAAGACCAGGGGACAATCCCGCTTTCTCAGCAGCAGTGAGAGCCATAGTGGAGCTGGTGGTCAGCAGAGGTGGCATGTACTGTCTGTGGTGGCATCAGAAATCACGTAAGGCTGCCGGAAGAGAAACGTCACGTCAAAACAACCACATCAACAAGCCTTTTTTCCAGCCCTCGGGTTCCCCCAACGGAGTCGTGCTGGCCTTGGGCAGATGCAGGATACGTCTCCTGAGGGATCGGTTGTTTTAAAGGTATCCTGTTCTCCAGCTCTGAAAATCTGGGAGGCTCATCTGCAGCTCTGAAAGCTGCGAGCCAGCAATTCTGTGAGCCTGCAGAGAGTCTGCAGCCTGTTGGGTCCCCTGTCCCCGAGCATCCCTCGCTCTCACCCTCCACTCCTGCAGTGACACTGAAATAAGAAGCGAGATCCTGCACCGGTGCAAAGCAAGTACCCCTGGCTGTGCATCAGGACAGGTCCCCAGCAAATAAACTGGTTGGGATGACTCTTCTTCCCGAGCTCGCAATGGATGAGATTTTGAGCATGGGTTGGGTTCAGGGCAAGGGCTGTTGTGAAGAGCAACACCCCATCACTGCTGCCAGACTTTCCCGTTCACGCTGCTCTTTCCAGCGCCTCCGTGCACTCGGCAGCGATGAGCTTTTCTAGGAAGAAAAGTAAAAAAAATAAATTAAAATCATCGCAAAAAAGACATTGTTCAGCCTGGAGAAAAGGAGGCTCAGAGGAGACCTTTTTGCTCTCAATGACTGCTTGAAAGGAGGTTGGAGCCAGGTGAGGTCGAGCTCTTCCAAGGAACAAGCAAAAGGGACAAGAGGAAATGGCCTCAAGTTGCACCAGGGGAGGTTTAGGTTGGACATGAGGAGAGATGTCTTCCCCAAAAGGGTTGTGAAGGGCTGTGCCAGGCTGGGCAGGGCAGTGGTGGAGTCCCCATCCCTGGAGGGGTTTCCAAGCCGTGGAGATGTGGTGCTGAGGGACATGGGTTAGTGGTGCCCTGGCAGTGCTGGGGAAACAGTTGGTCTTGAAGATCTTAAAGGTCTTTTCCATCCTAAATGATTCTCCTATTCTATACCCAAGCCCCAGTTTTGGAGCAGAAGGACTTACAGATATCTGAAGGGAAGAAACCATTCCCAGATCGGAGGCTTTGACTCTTCCCAGCCTGTTTCTGGCATTCAGAGGAGTGACGGGAAAAGCAGCTGGCCGAGCATGGGGTCTTGGCAGTGGGACTTCTCCTGATACCATGGCAGAAGGTTTTTCACCTGATGCTGGAAACAATGCCTTCCATAGAAGCCCGCATTGTTACCTTGACATTTGGAAGCAATTACCTGCATGTTATGTAAAACTTTTATTAAACGACTGGAGAAATTCGGTAATGTGTTAATCATTGCTTGAATGACATCTGCTTAATACCAGAGATTTTTGAACTGCAGGAGAAGGGTTCAGCAGTTCAGAATGATTACCAAAACATATTGCTCCTTTTTTCGTTCTCCTACGTGTTAATTTTTCAGATTTATTATCTTAGGCTCCTGCGTCTAGTATTTTCACTACATGTCAGCATCTGTTATATCTCTGCATTTCGCAGCTCTTTAGTCTTTGCCCCGTGAAGCCTTAGGTGCTCGGATGAGAGACGCAGCCAGCTCTAACCCAGGGCTTATGCAATTTTCCAATCTAATCCAAAGGACAACTACCAGGGAAATTTGGCTCGTGGAGGCACTTCTGGCATCAAAAAAGGACATCGGTAGATGGACTCAAACCCAAAGGAACCAGGCAGGTTTAGAGACAAAGTTGGCCGTCAGGACAAGACTTGGAAAGGCCGGGGTGCTGTGAGTCTGCTGCTCTTGGAGAAGCACGTGGTGGGTGGGAAGGTGTCACGGAAAGATGCTCTGTTTGTTCCCACACCTTTTATTTGCTCATGCAGACCTGGAGTCACTCCGCTCATATGGCAAGCCATAAAATCCTCCGGGGATGCTCATCCTTTCAAGATGCAGCACAAGGAAAGAAGGGATGTTCTGCTCAAGCCACGGTGGACACGGGGCTCTGGGAGAGCGTGTGGTGCAGACACATCCATGGAGATGTGGGACCTGGCTGGGACCTTGGGGTCCAGGCTGGGCAGAGGTGGGGGACTGGGCACTGCCCGTAATAAACTCACGGTCCATCAGGGTTAGGATTCATCCTGCTTTCTTTTTTGGGGGGGGAAACCAGGCACAATGCAGTGGCCTGAGCAGGGGCTGGCGAGAAGCAGTGTCCTCAGAGCGCTGGGATTCCTCCTGGCTGCATGGGCAGACGTTCCCACACTCTCCCAGTGATGGAGGCTCCTGTACTGGTACTCCCTTGGCTGGGTGAAAGCCGGTGGCCCCGAGGGGCAGCGCATTGCCCCACATCCCATCCTGGTCAAAAACCGAGTAGACGTGGCACTTCAGGACGTGGTCTAGTGGTCATGGTAGTGTTGGGTTGATGGTTGGACTTGATGATCTTCGAGGTCTTTTCCAACCTGAATGATTCCATGATTCTATGACCAGCACCCAGCGCTGCCGGCTGGGTGCAGGAACAGGCAGCAGGCAGCAAAACCTCTCCTGAAGCCATTAGGAGAAACACAGAGAGTCCCACCAGGCTTCTATTGGCCTTAAATTGTGCACTGGCCCCGCACGATGAATTTCATCCCATATATATTAAATATCTGGAGCAGCTCAGCGCAGGACGGGCTTGGGAGCAGCGGGAAAAAAAGCTTATTAATGGAGCTGGGATAGAGAAAGTTCATCCTAACGTGACTTAATAGAAAATCTTTTTGCAGCTAACCTCCAGAATAAACTTGGAATTAAGCTTCCAAATGCTTTCCACTCCCAACCGTCAAGCCACATGTCTAATTTATGCTTTTAAAATTATTTTGTCCTCTCACCCCTGATCTTCCCTCCCCTTCCCCATAAAAATTACAGCTTCCATTTATCATTTCGCCGAGGGTTGCTATAAACTCAGCTCTGCCCCATCTCTCCTGCTGAAGGCAACGCAAACTTTCTGTCCACCTCCTGTCGTAGGTTGTGTTATTTCTGTAACCTCACACATCTCCCTCCCGCACCCTCTTTTGAGGAGGGGAAAAAAATTAAAAAATAAATAACCCCCAGGCCTTTAAAGTCCATCTCCAAAACCGCAGAATGGCTGGGATTACACACAAATAAAATTTACGGTTCTTAACGGGGGAACTTCCTGCTTCTTTCTATTTTTTGTTGTTTTTAGAAAATGCTTTCAGTAATTAGCAACAGCTTGGACAGGCCGGCAGTGACACTCGCTGCCCTCTGAGCCCACGGGACCAGGGTCACTTCGGGAGGGCTCCTGCTCCTTTTGCAGATGTAATTTGCGGAGGGTTTGCGCTGGATTTTGGGAAGCACACGGAGAAAGGAGGATCCGATGCTCTGCTTCCCATCGCCGCAGTGCCGTGAGCCTGAAAACACTTATTCCTTCTCAACTCCCGTCTGGAGTAATTAAAAGACATCACAAAAATGTGGGAATGGCTGTATTTCCCCCAGGCTTGCAGGCCGGTGTCTGTCCTCTGAAGTGGAGAGGACCCCCTGCCTGGGGCCGTTCTGGGATGAGCATCTCCATGGGGAGCTTCTGCCTCCCCTCAAGCAGAGCCTGGCTCGAGTTTATGCTGAGTATTGGCCGGGAACTGTTCCTGCTCTCCGAAAACTGCTGATGGAAACAAAAGGTTTTCCTGCCTGGTGAGGTTTCCTGCGTTTTGTCAAAAAATCCTCTTTTTTCTCCACCTTAGAGCACCACCGTTCAAAAGTTTTCCATGAACGGGAGAAGAAGGTCAAATACAGGGTGGTTGGTACCCAGCATAGAAGGTTTTAGGCCTGGTTCCAAGGAGGAGAACAAGGAATTTTTACAGAATAGTTCATAGCTCATAGAATCATAGACTGGTTTGGCTTGGAAGGGACCTTCTAAGGTCATCTAGTCCAACGCCCCTAGAGTCAGCAGGGACGTCTTTGCCTAGATCAGGTTGCTCAGAGCCCCATCAAACCTGGCCTTGAACGTCTTCAGGGCTGGGGCCTCCACCACCTCTCTGGACAACCTGTTCCAGTGTCCCACCACCCTCATAGTAAAGAACTTCTTCCTAATGTCTAAGCTCAACCTACCCTTCTCTAGTTTAAACCTTTTTCCCTTGTCCTACGGCAAGCTTCTTCTAAGCTTGAGCACAAGGAGGGAAGAATATTAGCACCAACGTGACAATGCAACCAATGGGCAAGAATTTTTGAGAGGCTCTACTTTAGTCTTTCTTTTTAAACCCAGCGCTTAAAGATGCTGCTCTTTACTTAAACCTGATTTTAAAGCGCTGAGCTCTGGCAGTAGTTCTCCTACTGCACAAATGCGTGACCTTGGATGACACTGATCTGCCAAAAAAGAAGGGGAAAAAAAAGGTGTTGCTGATATTTATTTATTTTATGCTCCGATTCCTCATTCATCATCAGGTAAATTTGCTCTTGGCAGCACCGGCAACTTCCTCAAACGCAGCCAAGGTGACCACTAAAATTAGCATCAAATCCCAGTAACGCTTTACATCACGTACACGTTCCTTTTCACTGGACATAAATTGTGAGGTGTTTCGCTTTTGTTTGGAATCCCCAGGGATCGGGTCGTTACTCCGGGCATCGGTCCATGCCGGGGACGGAACCGGCCGATGCAACCGCCTCCAAATGTGGAAGTGAAATTTTTTTTTTGTTCCACTGGAGAAATTTTCTCCATCCTCGCCAAGACGAATTACTAAAACGTCTGAAGAAACAGTGCTGACCGAGACCTCAGACAGTAAAACACAATCTTCAGCCTCTCTCATAAATTTTTTGCCTAATGAAAAGTCCTCGAGGAGCACGTTTCTGCCAGAGCCAAGGAAAACAAACGTGTGCGTGGTTAACCAACGCCGATAGCCGTGAACGCGAATGACCCTGCCCGTGTCCTGGTGGTATTAAACATCTGCAGCCACATCCCTCCTGGAGACCTCCCCGCCTCTGCCATCCCCAGGTAGGAGAGCAGAGGGATGCTCTGGCAGAGGAAGTTCTTGCATCATGCTCATGCCACGCCGGGAGCGTTCAGTCCCCACTTCCAGACGGCTTTAATAGAGAGCTAGGCAGAAAACACAGACTGTTCCTCAGCAGAATATAATGTTGCTTGGCTGAGGTTGTGGTGAAAGCCCTGCGGTGAGCAGGACGGCTCACTCTGGGGTGGGTGCGTGAAGGTCCTGGACAGTTGGCCATGTCCCTTCTCATCCCCAGGCAAGACTGAGATCGAGAAGTGAAGCAAGGCAGGTAGTGTGAGTGGGTGGTGTAATTAATTAAGCACTCGTAAAGTTGTAGCATCATCCAGGGATACTCACAGTTCACCGGGTCAGTGTCCTACAGCCGTCAGTCTGGAGAGACTGAGGGTGAGGGCTGGTCACGGGGCACCTCGTAGTGTCTGAGCCCGAAGAAAGCGGGTCATGACTTGCTCCATGACTGGGCAGGATCTGGTACATCACAGACATTGTCTTCCTTGTCCTCCGAGGAAGCTGCAGGCACAAGAGTGGGGAAAAAAATCCATCAGCAGTGGGAAGATGGAAAAATCCTTTCGGGGTAGCCGGGAGGGATAACACCTGAGACTGGCACTCCCCAACATCTCCAGGCATAGCCCAGAGTGATGTATGATCCCCATCCTTCCTGAGCCATGGTGGGACCTGCTGTGGAAGGACAGAGACCTTGAGGTATCATGCTCATATTTCCCTCTTTTAATTTAAAACCACCCCGCCTTGTCCTGTCCCAACAGGCTCTAAAAGTGTGAAGTGTGGTGCTGAGGATCCTTATTTTCCCCCCTACAAAATGAAACCCCGGGGAGCAGGTGCCGGTGGTGCCGGGCAGGACCAGGGGCTGCCACACACACTGTGCCCTGCGGATCGCGACAGGGGGGACATGGAGAGTTTGTAAAGATGCAGTGAGAGCCCATCCCTGCATCGCGACCTTGGCTGGAGCGAGCACCTGGGCTGTATTTAATACAATAATAATTTGAAAAATCAAATTATTCCATCTGCTACGGCTGCAGAGGGAAGCTGCGTGAGAGCTGCTGGGTGCGATGTTCAAACCTTTGCTCTCTGAGTATCCCAAGACCTGTTTTGGTTTTTTTTTAATGTGTTTTAACCCAGAGACACTCAGCCGTGTGCTGGGTCTGAACATCGCTGGGGAATTTCCTGGGCTGGAGATGGTCGGAGCTTCGGAGGCTGCAGCAGAGCTGCATGTCTCCCCTCTGGATTTCTCCTTTATGGGTGGGATTTTTCTTCGGGATTTTGCATCAGAGCAAGAAGCCCTCAGAGGGGAGAGGCGTAGTGCTTGTGGCAAGCTGTGGAGCATCTGCTCACAGGCAAAAAATCACTTGTTCAGGAAACTAAACGGGCAAAAAAGGAAGTTCTGCCCCGCCGTGCATCCATCCTTCCCTGGCGCAAGCTGTGGTGGGAGCAGCCGGGACCCGGCCGGAGCAGCTCCGATTTCCATGGATGAAGCAGCGGAGGATGTGGAGGCAGAAGAGAAATTCCCTGGCTGGAGCTCGGCCAGGAGCCCAAGGCTCGCGCCCCCGGCTCTGGCTGCAAGTGCCCCAGGACTCCTAACCACGAGGAGGTCGGGATTTGGGTTTTACATCGTACCTATTTGTAGAGGAAAAGATTAAAGGCCTTGCGGACTCTTACGAAATCCCTGGTAGCAGCAGCTCTGGTGACTGGAGTCAAATCAATTCCAGACTGAGACCTTCCATTAGTGGAGACTATTTAGGGGAAGAAAAGGCAGAATATTTCCTTTGCCTCCCTGAAACAGCGATTGCCGAGTTCCGAGCGCAGTGGGTGAGAGCTGGAGAGGGGTCTGTGGGCTACGACACGTTTCTGGGCGATCTTGCTCGTGCCTTTCACACCTACCCATAGTAGAGGCCATGAAGACCAAAGGGACAGAAAAAAATCCTGACTTGCCTCACATAGACATCCTGTCTCACCTGAGCTGCACCTCCAGAGAGTGGGGCCACCAGGAATAGCTCGGGCTGGTCTGAGTCCAAGGTCTGCTTAGAGAGCGCGGGCAAGGACCTGCTCCCACATGGACCCAGTGGTGGAGAATCCGTTGGGAGACCACTGTCTGGAGCCTGCACACCTCCGCAGCTGAAGCCGAACCCAGATTTCTCAGTGTTTACCTTGATGAAATCACCTGGCAGGAAATAAACTTCCCAATCATCTCGAGATGCCTTCAGACAACGCTTTTGTCAAGGAAGGGGTGATTTCAGCAGGAAGGGCTGAGGAGCACCGGCAGAAGAAGGTGCAAGGTCCCCCTGAAAGCCACGTGCTCCTGTCGCTGGTCTGAAACCCAGTGAAATCAGGAGAAAGAGCTATTTGGCGAGGCGACCACCAAAGGCGTTAAATCCTCATGCCGCTGGCAGCCGGGTGCACCTCTCCATCCCCAGCCAGCAGATATTATCTACTAGAGATTTATTTCCAGTCTTCCTTTCAAGACATGATGTCAGGATTATAATAACCTGACTAAAGCAAACCTTGGATGGAATGACTATTGTGTTTATCAGTTTCCTTTTTCTTTTCTTGTCTCGATTAATCATGGAACAGCGCGATGGAAAAGTCCTGTTAGACCAACCTGCCTCCCAGCCAAGGCAGGACTGATCCCTACATCCACCGTCTTCTGTTTCATCCAGGCTATTTTTAAAAAACAATCCCTAGTGACAAGACTTCTTGAATCACAGGAGCAAGAAATGGAAAAGACCTATTAGCTCATGCAGTCTGTCTCCTGGCCAGGGCTGGCTGGTCCTTGCAGCCCAGTTTTGAGGGTTTTCGCTTCCACCTTTCTTCCCCTCGGGAGATTATCTTGCTGGCTGACAGAGCTCACACTCCGGTTTGCTTGATGTCATGCTGGAAAGCAAAAATTGTCCGGCAATGGCCTCAGCTGACTGGAAGTGCTTGAAGTCTGGTCTGTGGGATGGGAATGGGGCGAGCGAACGGGCACTGCCTGGACCCCAGTGATGCTCCCCTGGGCAAGGGCACAGAGGGACGGGGACTACTGGAGAGAGTCCAGAGGAGGCTACGAGGATGCTGAGGGGCCTGGAGCATCTCTGTGCCCAGGAAAGGCTGAGAGCCCTGGGGCTGCTGAGCTGGAGAAGACTCAGAGGGCATCTGATCAATGCTAAAGGGTGGGGGGCAAGAGGATGGGGCCAGACTCTTGTCAGTGGTGCCCAGCGACAGGACAAGGGTCAATGGGCACCAACTGGAACCCAGGAGGTTCCATCTGAGCAGGAGGAGAAACTTGTTTGGTGTGAAGGTGGCACAGCCTGGCCCAGGCTGCCCAGAGAGCTTGTGGAGTCTCCTTCTCTGGAGACCTTCAAAACCTACCTGAACATGTTCCTGTGTAAGCTGTCCTAGGTGAACCTGCTTTGTCAGAGGGGTTGGACGAGGTGATCTCCAGAGGTCCCTTCCAACCCCTACTATGCTGTGATTCTGAGTCTCCAAGTCCAGGCATTGCTCATCTCAGCCATGGAGAAGGGATGATCTAGCCTGCCCCAAACCCCTCATCGACACGATGGGCCAGACCACCCTCAGACGGGCTAATTAGCTCTGCAGTATCACCATTAATCGACTTTAGGCAGCAATGGCACACATCTGCCTGCAGATATCCCCACAGCCTGACCCCACTGCCAACCCCAGTGAAAAGCCCCCAACCTGATGTCCTTCCCTCGGCGCCGTGGGGGTGCTGGGTGCCAAGCTGGGTGCTGGGTGCCAAGGTTCCCAAGCCACGAGGCGCCCTCGATCCCTTGCAGCTGATGGTTTTCAGCTCTACCCCGGCCTTATCTGCCTCGAGTAATCAAAAATAATTGGTTGCTCCCCAGTGGACTGATCTAATAGCAATACGAATAAAGTTATTTTGAACAGTTGTTCATGAGTTCATCTCCTGGAAAGCCTCAGCCCCAGCTGTTGCTGTGCTTTTGATTAAAAAAAAAAAAAATTAAAAAAAAATAAAAAAAATTAAACTCAAACTGGGGATTATCAGGGCTAAGCACGTCTCAGCCCTCCCTCCTCCCCGTGTCAGGTGCCCGGCCGGGCTATAAACCGCTCTTTGTGCGCGGCTCCCTCGCCCCTTTCTCCCTGAATTGGCAGCAGCGCGGCTGCGATTTGGCAGCTCCGGGCGGCGTGCCGAAGGCGGGATGCTGGCAGCGCCGGGGCGGCTCAGGGTGCCAGGCTGGCAGGCAGCGGGGTCAGCACGAAAATGGGCGCCGGGGCCTCCGGCCAAGTCCATTTGTTAATGGTCAAGCTATGGGGACCTGTTTGGGGAGAAGAAAATGGAATGAGGCATGAGCTGGGAGAAGGGAGGGTGGGAGTGGGGATGGGGAGAGAGTTGTTCAGGGAAAACCAGTTCAGGGAACTACTGGAGAGAGGCCAGACGAGGCTGTGGAGATGCTGAGGGGCCTGCAGCATCTCTGTGCCAAGGAAAGGCTGAGAGCCCTGGGGCTGCTGAGCTGCAGAAGAGAAGACTCAGAGGGGATCTGATCAATGCTGATCAAGAGCTAAAGGGTGGGGGGCAAGAGGATGGGGCCAGACTCTTGTCGGTGGTGCCCAGTGACAGGACAAGGGGCAACGGGCACCAACTGGAACCCAGGAGGTTCCATCTGAGCAGGAGAAGAAACTTGTTTGGTGTGAGGGTGTGGGAGCCTGGCCCAGGCTGCCCAGAGAGGTTGTGGAGTCTCCTTCTCTGGAGAGCTTCCAAAGGTGTCTGGACATGATCCTGGGCCCCCTGCTCTGGGGTGAGCGGCTGGAGCAGGGGGGTGGACAAGATGATCTCCCGAGGTCCCTTCCAACCCCACCATGCTGGGATTCTGTGCAACTATGTGAATCTCTGACCACCTTCCCGTGGTGAAGTGTGGAGGTCATGGACAGTGAGCAGGGTGCTTGAGGTCAGGCGAGGGACCTGCCACAAACACAAGTACAAGCTCAGTCCTGTGCAAACCCAGGGCGATGGTGGGGAAGGTCCTCTCCGGGACAGCCAGACACCTGCCCACAGGAAGTTATCCTTCCATCGACTGACCCACAGCCCATCCCTCCAAAACAATATGCTCCTAGGACAGGCTCTGAGGAGAAAGCTGACCACGGGGCAAGGACATGCAGGTTCCCCAGGGCAGGTCATCCCAGGGACCCTCGCATGACATATTCCCGGGGTCTGCAGGCAAGCACGGAGCCCAGCTCCTCCTCCCACCCAGCTCCACCATATGGTTTGCTGCTCCGTGGCCGCCTGCCACCACAGACGGTGAATCAGCTTTGTCGCTCCAGCAGCACAACCTTTGCAGGCTCGAGGCTTTGTTTTTAAAGCATCCCGGTCTCTGCCCTAATCCCTCGGAGAAGGCAGGAGAGCGCAGGATGGAAATGTCCCCTCTCTGCTCTGCAGTGGTGGCCGGAACGAGCCCGTAGCCAGGCGAGTGGTGAGAGCCAGGGCTCAGGCTCCGAAAAGTCAACGCTGGAGAAATTTCTCTTGCTCCTCCACCTGCCAGAGCTGAGACGAGTTCAGCTCCCACCTCCTCTCCAGGGTTTGGCCAGGACAACCTGTGCTCTGGCAGCAGCAGGTTTAGGATGGGTGGGAGATGCTGCCTTGACCCTCCTCAAACATCCCTCTGCCCAGCACAGCGGTGCTGCAGCCTCCCCCCTGCCATCAACATCTGGCTGCACTCAGCCCAGTCCCAACCCCTCTCTCCAGCACAAAATCCAGCTGGACACATGTCCCGGCAGCTGGACAGACACTGACGCTAGCACAGCAGGAGAAGTGGGGGGTCACCCCCTTCCCACATCAGCGTGGACTTTGCTGGGCTCAAGCTGACTGTGAAACCCCACGCCCAGACCCCTCTGGAAGCGGGGGATTAGCAGCTTGGACACTTGGAGAAATTCTTGCTGAGGCAGAACAATTAGAGAGGGACTACGGTCTGGACATTTGGAGATGTTCTTGCTGAGACGGGATAATTGGAGAGAGGATACGGACAATAAAGAAGAGTTTCACACTTAACGTTCCTTGTCCAATCAATTAGGTAATACCGGAGTTATTCCATACGCCCGCCTATGGAGGTCCCTCCTCCTTCTGAACAAAGATAATTTTAAAAGCAGACCGATGAACTCACACCAATAACTGTCCCGAGGTTGGGAAAACCTGGGCAGCAAAAGGGAGAAGCAGATCGAAAGGCAGAAAAAATCGCTTGGTGGCACCAAACCTGAACACGTTTGGGGCTGAACCAGCATGTGACTTAAAGCCGAACTATACGGTTACCCCTAAGGAGATGCGTAGCTGGACTGACAGTCATCCCCATACCTACTGGATTAAGATATTAATCCACAGCGTCTGAGTCTCCTTCTCTCATCTCTTCCCTGCTTCGAAAAGAAGGACGCTGTACCCAAAGCACCGCAGGTTTCTAGAAGCAAGTCTCACCCAGCATCCCCACTCCCCTGGCTTTCTCTCCATGGCTTTTATTTTCCTTTTCAGCATCAGCATCTAAACATCTGGGTCGTGGTGGAGCTCAGAGCTGGAAGCGACACAATATAGTGAGAAAGGATGTTTTTGTGCTATTTCCAACCTTCCCAGAACAGAGAACTTCAGAAACCCCTTTACAAAGGCTGCTTTCTTCCTCCCTGCTACTTTGAAAAGATGGGTGAAACCCTCAGTTATCTGCCTATACCAGGGTTGTACAAGACAGAGACGATCAAAAAGGAGGGGGAAGGGGACGACGAAAATCTCGGCCAACTGCTTTTTTTTTTTGCTTTTTTTGTTTGTTTGTTTTAGCTTCTTTTGGTTCAAACTGCAGTTTTGGAGCAACTCCAGCCTCCTCTGTGCTTGGGGAGGATGGAGGAGCTGAATGATTTACTGCAGGTCCCCACCGACATTTTAATTCTGGTTGGTTTTTTTTTTCTCCATGCTAAAATTTCAGTTCCTCCATAAAACGTTGAATTGGAGCAAATCTGGGGGATTTTTAAAGCAGCTTCGCTCCTTGGCATGTGCTGGGCTCAGCAAGGCTGGCTGGAAAAACCAGCCCCTCCGAGCATCCCTCCCCTGGGTGGCCTTGGTGGGCTCAAGGCTGGAGTCAGGAACGAGGGCAAGGAGTTGTCCTAATTTCCCTACTCCATCCAGAAGGTCTTGAGAAAGAGATTAAGGGTCATGACAAGGGTCTCCTCGAACTCTGCACCCAAGGGTGAGGGTTGATGCTCATCTCAGCCCCCTTTCTCCCACCCATCTGGGTGCTCCCGAGGGTGTTGCACCTGCGGGACAGACCCAGCGCCGACACCAAGAAGGATGCGGGTCCTGCTCCCCTCTTCTTGTCCCGTCCCGAGATGAGAGGTTGTTCTGGCTCTCTCTGAGCTCAGTTCTGAGGCTGTTCGGGAGGGGGCTGCCAGATGGAGCCTCGCTGCCAAGCCCGCTGCAGCGCGGTTGTTTCGGGAGGTGGAGTCTGTCTGCGGAGCGCTGGCCTGCGAGATGCATTGGCCGGCGCTCAACTATGTCCCTGTGATCTTGACTGGAGGAAGCCCGACGTTTTCCCTCCTTCCACAGATCCCCACAGCTAATTCCCAGCTGCCCGGGGGCAGACCTCCATTTTCCAGCTAGCCTCCAGTTTGGGAACTGGATCCTCTTTGCCTCCCCCAAGCCTTCTAGCAAACGCTTGTGCAAAGCTTGTCCCCAGAGGAAGCCCCTGGCCTGCTCTTTCCCCCCTGGTTTTGCTCCTGCATGACACAGAGGAGCCAGCGTAGAGCTGATCAGCAAAGTCCTGCTCTGCCTTCCTCCTCCCTGCGCTTGTCCATCCTCACAGGGCTCCAACTCTGTCCCTTGGTCCTCAGAGGTTGAGCTCTGTGCTCCCCCAGCCTTGGGAACACTCCCAGCTGCACCTTCCCTGCTCCTTCTCCCACCTTGCTCTCTTCTGGGGTATGATCCTGTCAGGAATTGCTTGGAAACACCAAGTTTTATCGCCATACAAAGCTGCATCCCACAGCTGCTAAAAGCATCGCCCAAACAGCATGAGAAGTGCTAAGGAGAAACGGACGACAAGGATAAAGCCACCTTAGCTGAGCTTCTGACTGTTCAGAGCATCCTCACAGTGGTACCTGCATGTGAAGAGCCAGCCAAGCATCTCCATCACACCCCAGCCCCAGCCGTAGCCACAGGACAGGCCCTGAGGACGCGGGACAGTTCCCAAGGGCATGAGACCCCTGGAACATTCCTGGAGCAGCAGCTCCGTGAACCCGAGCAGGGTGGTTTGGACCCCGTTTTGGAGAAGATGGCACCACACACACCTCCCTGCCCAGGGCAGAGAGACCGGGAGGTCTCTGCCCACAGCAACACCAAGTACCAAACTGGGCAGCAACGCGGAGACGAGAGTGAGCCCCAACTCAGCTCTGTGGCTTGCTCAGCACAGAGCCACCAGTTCCCAGGTACTGGAAAATCAGGTGACGTCACTTTGGTAGCACGTCCCTTTTTTGCAGGCGGCCCGAGAGTCAGAAGAACATATTTTATCATACACATAATCTCAAATCAAAAAAAAAAACCTCTCTCGTCTTCTAGATTCCCAGACAGTACACTCAGCATCCTCATGCTACTGATGTAATCCTGGAGGAAGGTCCCCTGGGCCCAGCCTTGCTAAGCCAAAGCGAAGCCCTTGGCATTGGGACCTTGCCTGCACATGGAGGTGGGAGCATCTCCCCCTCTCGCTGCTGCACCGCCAGGATACACCCGGGCACGTTTTATGGAGCCGTTTATGCACTTGTTGAGCGTCTACGTTCACTCTGCACTCACGGGGAACATTAATAGCTCAGTAAAGCTCTTTGCTAATACTCCTCTCGCCGTCCTTTGCGTTCAGCTGCAGTAAAAATCGGCCACGAATAACACAGACATGGCAATAAACAGGAATAAACCCAACGCAGCAGATTCCTCTTCATAAGCACGTACCCACCTTCATCCCCGAAGGCTTTACCATTAACTAAAAGCAACTGCAAGGCAAAGCCGGTGCCGAGGTAGAACAAGTGAAACGCAAGATCAGGCGGTGGCGTGACGCCAGGGTGCATATTTGACCCAAATTGCTTAAACTACAGCTGGTTGAGTGATTCACTGCTCCATCAATGGGCCTGGCCTGGCTCTCTGTTTGGGACTTGTCTCCGGAGAGACGAAGGGTTTCTTTGTTTTGTTTGTATGAACGCCTTGGTTATTCAGGGAACCGTGACACACGCTGTGGGAACATTGGCCGGCTGCTCCTGGAGAAGATGCACATGGTGGATCCATATTTGGACCCGGCTGCTCGGCTCCCCTGGGACCCCTCCTGCTCTCGCTTGACCTCAGGAGCATCTCTCATGCCTTCATGTGACCCATAACTCTGTTCTGCTCCCCAGCTTTCCTGGCACAAGGAGGACTATGACCAAGAGAGGTCTATATGATGCATGGGGTGTGTAGATGGAGGAGAATGTAAGGACTCAGCTGGATCCCAAGCATCCCTCTAGGCCCGTGTCTGGTCTTTGATGGACAGATACCATTGGAGCACCAGGAGGGAACAGGCATGTTGAGAGACACCCGAAGCTGGAGAACACCTCTGTGTGTTTAACAGCCTTTGGTGCTCACTCGCCCTTGAACATCTTGTGCCCACCTTGAAGGAGGTGGGTGGCACAGAGTGGGGCACCTGGTCTACCCATGGGCAGGTGGACTGGGGGCACAGAAGGGGCTCTGCACCCCAAAAACATGCACCCTAAGCCAGGTTAGCCCCACACGGACTCGGGCAAAGGAGAAGTGCTGAGAATCTCCCCCCATAGCCCCTCCTCCCACCGCACCCTGCCCGGCCATGCCACCTTTAAGCCACTTGAGTTGGTGAGGAGAACGTTCAATAACCAGAGCCAGGCCCTCGGCTGCCCGGCCGCGACGTTCCCTCTGCGCTAAAGAGAAACACACCCCAATTACTTGAAACACAGAAATCTCAACCTGGGATCAATTTTTTTTTCTTTTTTGAGCCAATTTGTGGGAAGAAAAAGCTGCCCAACTTTAGGAGCGGGTGGAGGAAGGAGATGAAAACAATTAGATACCATCTGAGCGGCTGCTTCGTGCCCTTCCAGGCTGAAATTGGCTCCTTTCTCCCTACAAACTTTCCCTAACAGGGAGTGTTGCCTTCAAGGGCTTTGAAAACACCAAACACAAATATATCCAGAGCTGCTGGAGTTGCCCTGTGCCAGTAATGCCGTCCCTGAGCTGTAAGATTCCTGCCCCACACCATGAGATGTCCTTAGTGACTGATGGCCTGGAGACGTTCAAGGCCAGGCTTGATGGGACTCTGAGCAACCTGGTCTAGTTAGAGATGTCCCTGCTGACTGCAGGTGGGTTGGACTAGATGACCTTGGAAGGTCTCATCCAACTCTGTGCATTCTATGATTCTATGTTTTACAGCAGGACCAGCTGCAGCACCTCCTGGGGGTAAGGTGCAGACCAAGGCATCCTTGCTCCTCCTCCTTCCAAGCACGTTTTCCAACAGACAAACACCTTTTTCCTCCAAATGGGAACCTCCCGAGGCAGCAGCCAATGTCAAGGAAACTCTTCCTTTCTGCTCTGCCGTTCAAACCACCTAAAAATGTACATTTCATTTTTGTGGCCGGTAAAACCAGACGCCAACCCAGCATCCCTGCTGCAATGCTGGCCACAGTGGCAAAGCCCCGTCCACTCTGTGGGTTCCTGTGCCTGCAGAGCCACTCTGATGGCTTTGAAGCCCTTCGGGCTTTGCCATGACCACGGGTTAAGTCCCAACAGGTGGGGATGGAGAAGAAACCCAAGATGTTCACCCCATCCAGAGCTTTTAGGACTCACGAGTGGGGCTTATGGCCGTGGGTTGAGCAGAGAAGCTGATGGGGAGATGGCCATGGTGGAGAGCCTCAACATCCAGCCTAGCTGACCCCGCGGGAGCACACAGCCCCAACTCCCTCTCCTTTTTTTGAGGGACACACACACAAACCCTCCGCCACGCCGAGGTGGGCTCAGCCACAGCCCTGGCAGCGCACAACCACCTTCCAGCCGCTCCGGCCGCAGATGGCAAATCGACACCAAAAAATGCTGAAAATGAAAGCGCAACAAAACGCTGCACAGTTGCCTGTCCCTTTCGATTCAGTTTTTGGTCAACTAAATTGTTATTGAATAAGGCAAGCTGCGTCAAAAATGTACTTTAATGAAGTGCAGCAGGGGCTCTGGCATTATTTCCCGAGCTCCGCTAAGGTTTTAATCCCCTGGCTCTCGAAGCCACTGCGCGACATGTGCTTTAAAGAGGATATTTTTTGCTCCCTGGTATTTCATGCATGTTATATTTTAAAGACCGCTGCCAGTTTAGCGGAGGCCCCAAACGCTGGTGTCACTCGGGGGATGGAGGAGGCGCGGGGGATGTTACTTCACCAAAGTGATTACAAATAACCCCAGAGCAACCTCGGATTGTCCCACCACCAAGCAGCTCAAAGCCTGACTCACCCCGTGGCCCTGCCAACAGGTCTGGAGGTGTCCAAAAAAATCTGGGAGGTGTCTGAAAATGTTGAGTTGGGCGGGGGGGTGATGGGCATCCTCAACACCCAGCCTCAACACCCATCCTCAACACCCAGCCTCACCCTCCAGCCCTGCGCTGATCCGGCCACTGAGGATAATCCCAGAGGACTCCCCAGGCACCAAGGACGGACTTTGCTAATTAGTCCTGTCTTATTTCAAGCAAACTTTGGGCTCTGTTTGGTTAAGACCAGCCTGGAGTGACTAATATCTGCAGCATGGAGGAAAAGCCCTCCTGGCATCTCCTCTTGCCTGGGAGAGCCTCGCTCAGGGAGATATTAAAGGCTTTTGTTTCCAGGAGCTGTCAAACCCCTCACCTTTCACAAGCACTAAAACGGCCAAGGGAAAAAATATATGCGAGTGGAATAATAATTTTTAAGTCATAAATTTGAGCTTGTAAATCAAGGGTTGACGGAGCGGTCGTTGTAATGTCTCGTGAGTTAACATTCGAGGTTTTCTTTCACCTGAGGAAAAGGAAAAAAAAATCCCCAAGCCTCTGCCCTTCCCCTCCAGAGATCGCTATAAATCACCTTAATGTTACACTCCTGCTCTTAAACAGACCAAAAGCATGAGCGTGGGGAACAGACAGTGAACCCGGGTAATTTAAAAAGTACGGTATTGGGAAGAAAGCTTTTTTAAAATAAAACCCATCAGACCCAAACCATCCCCCTGCACTCCAAGGAAGCCACCCCTGGGGCCAAGGCCTTGGTCCTGAGCTCGGTGAGGGCACGGGGACAGCTTGGCTGCTGCTGGCAAACTGCGGAACGGGCCCGTCTGTCTCCTTGGGTTTGTGTTTTGGATTGAGGAAAACCAGAGAGAATAGAGGCACGAGGAGAGAGGTGTCACGCATGTGTCTAAGGGAGGATGGAAAGGATGGTACTCGGGCTAAAAGGAGAATCTGGTCACCCAGTGTCCCCATCTGTCCTCTGCCCAGCTGGGAACACCACCACAAGACGTGCCGTGATGGCAGACGGAGCCCACCATGAACCACGTTCTACTGTCACCACGAAAGGGAGAGCAGCACAGAGCAGCATGTATCCAAACTGGGAGCACCCTGCCCAAACTGGGGGAGCCAACACAACCCAACACTCTCCAACTGGAGATGCAGCAGCTGCACAAGGCGGGAGGCAAGAGAAGAGGAGCTCACCCTGCAGAGGGGACATCGGCAGAGCTGGGGCTGTCACCCACCTGCCAATCAAGTCCCACCACCCCAGCTCCTCTCCTGAGAGGGCTACAGTAGGAACATGATGGGAAAACATGGAGTGGAAAAAGAAGTGCAGTTGGGCACGGGGCTACGTCCACATGCAGCTCCTGGCTCTCCCAAAGTTAAAAAATGTTTGGGGTTTTTGCCCCTGGGATTTCCCATGATTTTATCTGTTTTGGAGAAGAAGGATAAAGCTTGGCAGATCTGAACCTAGTGTCCCAGATGCTTGCAGGTGCTTTGACCCTCACGCAGAGGTCCTCCCAGAGGTCTGTGTTTGAGATCTGCAGGTCCAGCCCAGGGCAGATCCCTCCTGCTCCCACCACGGCACTGCAGGGGTGGCAGCCACCAGCTCATGGAGCTCCAAACCCCGGTGCCCAAAGCATGTCTGCCACCCACCAACCTGGGGGCTGTCCCCAAACCAGCGGCAAGGAGCAAGGAGGTGGTGCAGAAGATGCCGAACGGATGAGATGTTGGGCTGGAGAGGCTGTGGCCACCACGAGGAGGAGAAGAAGGAGGAGGAGGAGGAGAAGAAGGAGGAGGAGGAGGAGAAGAAGGAGGAGGAAGGCACTGGCATGCGGAGCACAAGTGCGTGCGTGGCACTCTCCCCTGCCTAATCCGGTGGGTTCAAAGCAGGCGGGTGGTGCCGGGCGCAGCTGCGGCGTCTGAGCTCCAACAGGTGATGGCTCAGCTGTCCCCCTCCCCACGGGGCTGTGAACTCTGGACGGGGATGACGTGGGGGCCAGCAGGTCCCCAACGCTTCAGCCGGCTCCATCCTGCCCCGGGGAAACCACCTGCCCTCCCTCAGGGGCTGCGAGCGGCTTCGTACGGCTCTCTACCCTCTGTGGCCAATGGGCCAGCATGTCGTGGTGGGATGGGGTGTGGCTGCTGGGAGGTGTTAGTTGTCCCCAGATCCTCCTGAAAAGTGCTCTGACTTGCTGGGAAGGGCAGGATTGACCTGTTCTGCACGGTGCTGGAGCAGGCACTGAGATCCTGCAAGCAACATGTGGGTTGTCACCCTTGTGCTGGCACCTGGTCCCCTGCCAGCTCATGGTCCTCTCCAGCACCCCTTCCTCTGCTGATGCAGCCAAGCAGAGGATGGAGGAGCAGGGAGAGCAGCCCGGGGATGTGGGCGTGGGGCAGCCCTGGGTGACTCCCCCTGGTAAGGGCTGCACTGCGGGCACTGAACAGCCCCTCGCTGAGAAATATTTTAACCCACTGCTTTTGAAAACCTGTTTGCAAACAGCACCTTCAGTGTGACCAGCCCTGGTTCCAGCGCATCCAGCAGCAGGACCACGAGAGGCTTTTTGGGCAGATCCAGCCGAGCCTCTGTGCGGCCAGTGAAGCTGGAGGGACTTTTATTTCTGCTCCCAACTGTCTTGCTCCTCTTCAGAGGCTGCACCAGCAGAAGAGACCATCTACTACCAGCTAGGTCAAAATGCAGTGATGGGCAGGGGAACAGAAACACTTAGAATCACAGAATCGTTTTGGTTGGAAGAGACCTTAAAGATCATGGAGTCCAACCATTAACCCAGCACTGCCAGGGCACCACTAACCCATGGCCCTCAGCACCACATCTCCACGGCTTGGAAACCCCTCCAGGGATGGGGACTCCACCACTGCCCTGGACCTTCCTGGAGACAGGGAGAAGCACAACCTCTCATCCTTGTCTTCAGACTCAACTTACTTTTGAAGGGCTACCTTCCTGGGCCAGCCCTTCACAACCCTTGCCACCAAGAAATGGTTCCTCACGTCCAACTTAAACCTCCCCTGGTGCAACTTGAGGCCGTTTCCTCTAGTCCTATCACTTGTCACTTGACAGTAACACCGCTTGTGCCTGCCCAGGGCAACCCGGCCAAAATCCAGATCCATGGTCCCTGCTGGGCTCAGGCTGGGACAGCAGGTCCCCATCTCTACTTGTCCTCCCAAGAGCTGCAGCATCCCAGTGATCCCCTCCCCACCGCGAAGGGACGCCCAAATTTCCCTCATTTGTAATCAAAATAACAACGTGTGACCTGAAATATTTCCCCGCCAGCTGCAGCTGGGCACGACCCGTCTGATAAATGACTCGCTCACCTCCACGCACCCAAGAAACACCAATTAAAAAGCTAAAAAGTGCAGGTGGTGGGGGCAGGTCCGGGTACCCCCCGCCCCGCAGAGCCACCGGCATCGCCACCGACCCACTCATTAAGTCACTGGAGAGCCACCATCATCTGAGCAGCACCGTTATTCACGCAGACCCCGTTCCCCGCTGTTAATTTCTACTTCTCCGCGTATTTTATTGAAAATTAAAATCCTGGCGCATTTTTCCCAGGGCTCGGTCGCGAACGATCTTTTCTCGCAGCCCTACTTGACTCCAATGAGTTGGGATAACAAAGCTGCCGCTGTTGGGGGGTTATTGACAAATGCTCAAGGATGAAAAAAAAAACCCCAGGAGAATAGTCTATTAAAATGACAACTTTTGAAGCCTGGAAACAAAACCCCCCGGCAACTAATAGAGCTGGGGAGGCGCGGAAAAGACTAATTCTTCTTTTTTTTGGTGGCATTTCATGATTAGCCCGCTCGAGCCGTTACTCTGTGCCTTGCTTCTCTTCGTTAACCACCGGGTCACCACCAGCATCCCTCACCCAGCCGCCGCATCCATCCCGGGGACCGCCGGGACATCGGCACCAGCGCGACAGGAGCCCCAGGAAGCCGGGAGCATGGAAATCCATCCCGTAAATCCATCCCGTCGATACAGTTCCCATGGGCGCCCGTCGGCGCCGGGCTCCGGCCCCTAAAAACCTGCTCGATGCAGCTGCGACTACGGCACAAAAGGACTGAGGAGCATTGAGAGCAGCACAACCCATTCACTGATAACTCGTTAATGGCGTTTCATATTTTTTCCCTGGTATTTTTTTTTTTTAAATAAAAGAGCAGGGGGGTAAAAATGAAGCGTGCTTGATAAAGGGCAGTGAGTGTTATCCCTTAAAAAAAAAACAAACAACAACCTCACTGAGCTTTTTTTCTTTCGTAGGTGGCTCGGACAGCTGGCTCTTTAAATATTAATCAGGGGCTCATTGATATGCAAATATGGTAAGAGGGAATAATGCTCCCGCAGCTGCGCAGCCCCAGCCGAGTGTTGGCCTCCTCTCCACCATGAATGGAAATATCTGAGGACACAGGTGCAGGGAGCCGACCGCGAGCAAGATCCTGCTTAATAAGGTAATTTGTGAGCGATGCTCTATAGAGACGAACCGGAGCAATCTTTTACCACTTGACAGTATCTGACCACTGAACAAGGTGTTAATCTTATAATTGTGGTGTTGACTGTTCCCAAGTACAGCGCTCCTGGCCTTTTGCCCTGACACTTGGCCAGTTAAAATCAACGGCACTGACAGGTCGGACGCCCGCCAACCGATCGGCGATAAATTATTTATTGTTCTATTTCCAGAATAACAAGTAAACAGGAAAGACGGGGCATCCCACCGAGAGAAAACCGGTTTGGATGCGCATCGTTGGACCGAGTCGCGTCGCGACGCGGGGGCATCCCGGTCCCCTGTCCCCCCAGCACCACGCCGAGTGGCCACGCTCCCCAGCTCTCACCTCTTTCTGCTGGGAAGGTGATCACATTCCATCTTGCAGGAGCAAAGCCGCATCCATCGACAGGTCTGGTGGTGGCATCTAGGCCCAGGGACCTGCAGGTGGGGTTTTGGGGTGGTCACCTCTCTTCCTCAGGTAGCTCACGATACCAACTCTCCTCTTTGGTGAACTGCAGGCTAAGAAGAGATCAGAGGCAATGTCAGAGCCTGCCATGGACATCACCGTTAGGTGTCTGCTGGCTCCCTCTGCTAGACCGAGTGATGACTGGGAAGGTCAGTCAGGTTGGGGGTGGAAAACATGAGCTCCCTAGCCAGAGGACTTTGGCCCATCACGGTGTCCTTGCTTTGAGGCCATCCATGCTGCTGGGGTGCCCATGGTGGGCCAGGAGAGACAACTGGGAGAGTGGGTCAGAGCCTTCAGCATCATTTCACGTAACCAGAGCCAGTGGAGCTGGATGCCCATAAGTACCCATAGGGCTCAACTCACACATTTTTCCCTCTCCTGTCATTTGCTGTTTGCATAGATGGGTCTACAGACCAGGGAAAGATGATTAGGAAGGGCTTCTGCAAAAGCATCAAGAAAGAAACCATCACCACCCAGAACCACACAACGGTGGGGGTTGGAAGGGACCTCTGCAGATCATCGGCTCCAACCCCCCTGCTCCAGCAGCTCACCCAGAGCAGGGGGCCCAGGATCGTGTCCAGGCACCTTTGGAATCTCTGCAGAGAAGGAGACTCCACAACCTCTCTGGGCAGCCTGGGCCAGGCTCCAACACCCTCACACCAAACAAGTTTCTCCTCCTGCTCAGATGGAACCTCCTGGGTTCCAGTTGGTGCCCGTTGCTCCTTGTCCTGTCTCTGGGCACCACTGACAAGAGTCTGGCCCCATCCTCTTGCCCCCACCCTTTAGCTCTTGATCAGCATTGATCAGATCCTGTTTGATTAACACTGATAAGACCCCAACATAACCCAACATGCTGCGTTTCTGATCAAAACACTCATATGCCCTCACCGCCTCCTGTTCCCACCTCTTGGGCAGAGCTGGCCCCAGGGCACAGCTCATTCCCACCACCAACGGGCAGGACCAGCTTGATGGAGACATGTTGGGGCTGCTCCATCCCTCACAGGACACAACGGATGCATCCTGCCCATCTACAACAGCAAGAGGAAACAAGCTCTGAGGCTGCGGATACAATCCCTGCTGTCACAGAGTATTTTTAATATTTGCCTCCTGTGGTTGCCATCCTCCGTTTTTCCTGCCAAGCTTCCTTGCCCGGGCTCCTGGTGATGAATGACCTCGTCCGGGTACTGCTGGTACCAGGCGCAGGCAGCTGCGAGGCTTTCTTCCCGGGCGGGCGCTTGCAGATGGCTGCTCCACCGCCGAGCCCGCAGCTGCACGCTCCCCGCTCGCCCCTCCGCAGCCACAAAGGGACAGCAAACGCAATTAATTAGAGAAAAGGAGCGAGCGGGAAGGGATGCTGGGATGTCTCAAGGAGCTGACCAAGCCACCCGCAGCTCGCCCCACGGCCAGCACGTCCGGCCTCGCGCCGGCTTCGGCAAAGGGGTCTTGGGGCAAGCGTTGTCCGTGTGTTGGGGTCATTCCCAAAGGAACTGAGTCATGGAATCACAGAACCATAGAACTCTTTTGGTTGGAAGAGATCTTTAAGCTCATTGTGTCCAACCATTCCCCCAGCACTGCCAGGGCACCACTAACCCATGGCCCTCAGCACCACATCTCCACGGCTTGGAAACCCCTCCAGGGATGGGGACTCCACCACTGCCCTGAACCTTCCCGGAGACAGGGAGAAGCACGACCTCTCATCCTTGTCTTCTGACTCAACTTTTCTGGTGCTGGTTTTGGCCTCCAGGTCCCTCTCAAGGGGCAAAGCTCAGCTCCTGCTGCTACAACCTTTGTAGGTACGTGGGTGCACCAGCCCCTGTAGGTACAGGCAGCATCTCCCCTCTGTTCTGGGACAGACAGGATCATCATCTCCGAGATCAAAGTCAGATAAATTCAGCCACCTCTTAATTTTTTAATGGTTTTGCAAAACCTTCTTAGCCTGTAGAAAAGTTACTTTATTCCAGGAGATAAGAACAATTCCTCCGAGATTTATAGATTGGCCTTTTGTTTCCAAATCATATTTATCTGCCTTAGTATCTCAGCACTTGTATAATTACTCATAATGACCAACAATAAATTACGACGAATAATTATTGTGATTTTATATACAAGGGATCTGCCTCCTTCAGCACCTTACTGGGAGCAAAACTGGATCTATAACCTGGAGCGTGGAGATCCCACTTTCCATCACTTCAGGGCAGCAGCTGGCTCTTGAATTTGGCCCAGGAAAGAACGATTAATTTCCCGATTAATCAGCAGGACCCGGGGTTGCTCATGCCGTACCGGTGGGGTGAACACCCCCCGTGCCAAGGTCATCTTGCCTTACACCAGAGCTCACCCCGCAGCTCCGGCTCTGATCCCTCCTAGTTGTTGCCACTTTCTTAAAAGCACAAAACCTTGATCCGAGCTGATGCTCAGCTGAAATCACCCCAAAAGGACCCGGGGCCACTCCGGGAGGATGGAGTTTGCCGGGGCCGGAGGAGGATGCGGCCGCGCCGACACCAACCACTCCCCCGGCTGTGCGGGGACCGCGCGCCGGCGCAGCTGCCGCAGGGGTATCTTTTTACCCTGGACCTTGTTAATGAACAAAAGCTTAGGAGAGCGTGGGCGGCCGGGCTAGACGGAGAATAAACAGGGGATTAGCGGCGCGCAGCCCCCGAGCGAGGATCGGGCTCTTTTTCCCCTCGCACTTGAAACCCAACTCCGGTCCCGCGCCACAGCCGGGAGCGTTTCTTCCCCTCCCGCTGCAGCCGTCCATGGCTCGCTGGGCAAAATGGGCTTTGGCAAGAGCTTTTATGCCGGCTGGGCTTCTATTTTTTGTTCTCTCGGGTTTTTTTTGTGCGTGTGGAAAACCGGAGGCCAGGCGATGCCCGAGCTGTGGTGCGTCTCTGCCTGCATCACCCCCGGCTTGAGCCTCCCTGGCTTAACTCTCTGACCTTCCTCCAACAAACCCACACAGGGCAATCAAGGCCTGGTGGTGTAAGACCTGCAAAAAGGGGAAAAAAACCCAAACAACCCAGAGAAACCCAAATTCCCCATCTCACCCAGCCACGCACATCCCCGGGGAGCTGCGAGGCGAGGGCACGGAGCGATAAACAGCTCGTTCCCGAGCCCAGACGCTGCCAGCCCGGCGGCGATGGACGTTGTGCGTGCGCTTTATGTGCACGCCATCAGAATAATGCTTTGTGAAGGATGTAGGAGCAATCCCAGCCAGGCAGGGCCAGGCAGGGCCAGGCAGCTGGGAGCTGGGCTGGAAGAAGCGCAGGGACCCGGACGGGTGAATTGGCTGCTGTCCCCGTGGCACCATGTCCTCGTGCCACCTCCAAAGGAACCCCAGGATGGGCCACGTTTTGGCTTTTTCTGCTTGTAAATCTCTCTCATTTAGGCAGGAAAGGGAGGGAGTGCGTGGGCAGGGCTGCCCTTCCCCAGGAGCTGCTCCATCTCCAAATGGATGTTTGCTCGGGATGGGAGGAGGGAGCAGCCAAGGGGAGGAGGAAATGACTTAAAAATCCACCTGAAAGCATCAGAAATAACTCCAAACAGAAATGACTTGAGACAATGCAATATTCTCCCCTTGCAAAACCAAATATTTCATCTTCTAGAATCACAGAGGTTGGAAAAGACCTCTAAGATCATCAAGTCCAATCATGCACCCAACACTACCATGCCCACCAGGCCATGTCCTGAAGTGCCATGTCCACACGTATTTTTGAACCCCTCCAGGGATGGGGACTCCACCACTGCCCTGGGCAGCCTGGGACAGCCCTTCACAGCCCTTTTTGGAAGAAATTTCTCCTCATGTCCAATCTGATCTATGTTCGGTCCCATCCCTCTTGCCTCCCCTGGAAGCATCTCTCCTTACACGAGCACCAGGACGGGCAAGGATGCTCTGCACTGAGGCTGCACCAAATAACCAACCAAGCTCCAATTTTGCAGGGACAAAATGATGCTCCTCAAATTAAGGATCAAAAAATGCCCCGTTCAGCCCTAAAGCGCAGCGTGCCTCCGCATTTCTCAGCCGAACACGACGATTTCCTCCTCTACAAAGCTGGAAAAGTATCCAGTCCAGATCGCTCCATGCTCTGTAACGAGCAATTATTCCTTTCAAAAGTGAAATGAAATAAGAACCATTCCCCTAATCACCTACCGGATTTTATCAGCATGTTTGGGTTACGCTTTTGCCCCTTTGGCTAATACCTAATTGATTCTTTAATCTCTACAACTTTTTTATTGACTGATACAAGAGCCATTTAGCCCATCAGCGGCAGGAAAGCAGCCTGCAAACCCTCCGAGACCCACGACACGGTGCTGGGGTGACCTCATCTGAAGCCAACGCTTTATTTGATAATCTATCACTTATTTATTATTCTAACTAACCGCTTGCAGGTGCTGTGATTGTAGCGTAATTGTCCCAGCACCAGGCGCACGCAGGGATAAGCTCAGCAATGTGCAAACTTATCCGGAGCTGCTACCGTGGAGGAAGCTGGTTCCCAGCCTGCGCCGGGGGAAACGGGGGAAAACTGGGTGTTTTGGTGACTGGGAGAGCCAACAAAATCCCACTGACTGTGGGGAATTGAAGGAAGGAGCTCGTCCCATCCCTCGGCTCGCTGAGGGAAGAAGGAGGCAGAGCAGGATGGAAAACCCTGATGCCATCAGAGGGGACCCTCATGGTGTCCAGCATCACGGCTGGGTCACAACACGCCCAGGGATGATTTGGTGCCACAGCTCAGCTCCTTCCTTCCCACCTCCCCGCTAACTGAGGATTTTAGGCAGTACCAGGACATGGATGTCCCCACGGAGCCTTGTACCACGGTTGGATGGTCCTGGTCCCCAATGGGTCAGCGCTGGGGTTGCCTACTGGAGCAGCACGGATGGGACGTGGACTTCCAGAAGGCTCAGATTGGCAAATCCAATGTAAAATCCTACACAAATCAAGAACACAGGTTTGGGGGTTATTTCTGGATCTCTCTGTATTGTTTTTTCCTACCACAGCCCTGGGGCAGGTTCTCAGCCCTTTGCCATCCCATGGGGTGAGGCGGGATGGATGCCCCAAGGAGGCATCTTCAGCTCTGCACTGAGGAAGCCTGAAGCCACCTCGTGCCACAAAGCTGCCACTCCTGCCCAGGAGCCAGAGCTGACAAGGATGTCCTCCTCAGCTCTAAACACTGGGTTTGCTGCCTTCCCAGCCCTGGGGCAGCTGCACCCACCAGACCCCCCTGCCAGGCTGCGCTGCTCCCCAACCTGGAAGCCACAACCAGCCCGTGGATTGACAGCGCGACTCTGAGCCATCCAGCAACGGGCTTTTAAGATCAATTAGTCCTGCATTAGTCTCTGAGATTTTGGAGCTAGAAATCCCCGCAGGATTCAAGCCACTTAAAGCATTTCCCAGTGAGGGAAGGGTTTGAGGATGAGGAGGGGGGGTCCCAGGAAGCACCACTGGGAGCTGTGAAGGTGCCTTTCCACAGCATCTGCTCCCACATCGTCTGCCCAAGCTCCTTCAACCAAGCCAACGGCCTCAGCGAAAGAGGAACATGGTATTTTGAGTGGCAAGACCCCGCTGTGGCTTCAGTTTTAACCCCGGCTGGGAGGAAAAAAGTAAAAAAGAAAAAAAAAGAAAAAAAGCAGGGGGTTGGGAGAATCATTTTTTCATTAAAATAAAAATCAATCCATAATGAAAATAGACTTCTAATGGGAAAAGTTTAGTGCAAATGGAAGCTTTTAAAGATTCTTTTGACTGACAATAACCTGAAGACCCTCCAGGAACTCCAGCCCAGAATAATCAGATTAAATGAAAACTAATATACGATCCTGAAATTCATCCCATGCTGGTCTAAACTTGGAGCAGCTGGGTAATTTAGCCTACAGGTTTCTGCCTCATGCCCAGCAGTTCACACTGAATTGTTTAGCCAAACTTAATCTACTGGGAAGGAAAAAAAGCGCTTTCCTTTAATATGTGTTAAAGTGAAGCCAGCTTCTACCAGCAGCTGGGAGCGGGGAGGGTACATGAGCACACGGATTTTCTATGGGAGCTTCCAGACCCAAGGTTGGCTACTTTAAAACAAATAACTGTTGTTTATAAGCGATCCAGGAACGAGGAAATCTCTGGGTTGGTGCATTGTCGCTGTGAGTATGGATAACACCAGGACCATCTCATGAGCCCTGCTCAAGGACCTCGCGCAGGCACAAGCTCATGTTCTCCAGAAGCTTGAATCAAATCATAGAATCATTTAGGTTGGAAAAGACCTCTAGGATCATCAAGTCCAACCTTCATCCCAACACCTCCCTGACCCCTAGACCATGTCCTGAAGCGCCACATCTACTTGTTTTTTGAGCCCCTCCAGGGATGGTGACTCCACCACTTCCATGCTTGTACCCAGAGAAGGGTTTGAAAATATGACCTGGGTGGATTTCAAAAAAACCAAATGGAAGGAATGACTTTTCTCCCAAATCTTAGCATATTTATACCAATCCTAGAGGGTTTTTTGAAAGGAAGGCTGTTGGTTTGAGGAGGTTTGGCCCACGGCAGGTGTCCTCCCAGGGCCCAGTGACTAGTATGATGATGGTAGGAGTTGGGAACCTCTCTGTGTTCCTCCAGCAGAAATAAACCCCCATGGGAAAGCAGAACTTCCAAATATAAATTCATCATGAAAGATTTTCCAGTTGAAGCTGAAATTCCTGTGGGAGAGTAAACATGGTGCACATCAACGCACAGCACAGGTTTCCATCTCACCAGCAAAAGACAGCTCTCCTGGAGGGCTCGGAGACAGGGAGATGACCTGTAAAACTTCAAAAACTCTTGCAGCTTCATATGCCATGAAGTTTGAGCCAAAGCCTCACATGGCGAGCAGGGTAATGAAGCAACTGAAGAACCCATCCGTTCTGGGAACCCCTGGATGGTCTGATCCAGCTGCCCACAGCACCTCCCCTTTAACATGGGCATCATCCATGTGCAAGGAAACTTCTACAGTGATACTAAACAAAGCTGAAGGGGACAACCTGCCCTGAAGGACCAATCCTGGGAACTTAGAATAATTCCTAGGCGCAGTAGGATGTGAGGTTTGGATGTGCAGAAGACTGAACCCTTCATGTTTGGTCATCCATGGAAGGAAACTCAGCTGGCAGGAGGGCAGTGACAGCAGGTCCAGTGTGGTCCCCCATCCCCCTTGTCCCCATCGTGCAGGGACAGGAGCTTGACCTTCAGCACAGGTTAAAAACGAGCATCCTTGAGACTGTGATTCCTCTCCCTGGGATTCAGTCTCCTCCAGCTTTTCCTCTCTGGGATGATGTCCAGAAGACACATTCATAATACAGCAAAGATTAATAACTTTCATAGAATCGTTTTGGTTGGAAGAGACCTTAAAGATCATGAAGTCCAATCGTTAACCCATCCCTGCCAGGGACCGCGACAGCACCACTAACCCATGTCCCTCAGCACCACATCTCCACGGCTTGGAAACCCCTCCAGGGATGGGGACTCCACCACTGCCCTGCCCAGCCTGGCACAGCCCTTCATGACCCCTGCGGAGAAGACATTTCTCCTAATATCCAGCCTAACCCTCATCTAGGAAAAGAAAATAAAAAATAAAGCTTATGAAGACATCTGACAACATCCCTCGAGATGCTTCTGGCCACTGTAGGAGCCTGAGCTGCCCAGGGCTGACATGGGGTGAGCAGCCTGGTCATGTCCTCACCTTCTCAGCACTAGTGGCTCTGGGACCTTGCTGGACCTCAAGGAGAAGCCGTAGGAGGGAGTGAGATGAGATCAGGCTCCGGATCAGGGGATGAGCTGGGAAAACACAGCCAAGATAAGAGAGTTATCACAGGGAGGGTTCAGTTGATGGTTGTTTTGACTGACAGACCCAAACTCCACATTGGGACCCTAACCCTCTCTACTGGGTGCTTGGTGGGTGTCCTTGTCCCCTCTTCAAAGGCGTCTGAGGAAGAGGAGCTTGGGGGGAGCAGATCTCAGACAGAGTTATCTTCCACATGGATTTATGGCTGACTCGGGAATGCCACAAAGTTTTACTTCCAGTGCATAGCTCAGGGGGAAAAAAACCCCATAACTCTCCAAGAAAACTTCTAGTCAACAGATAACACAATGTGGTTCCGATTTCCTCGCCCCCTCTAAATAATTGTTTCTTTTCTTTGTAAAAATTCTGTCCCAGGGAAACGTTTCTAATTTAATCCCCTGCATGCACCTTCCTCGCTGCCTTTGAATGTGTATTATCTTCCAGGCAGCGCTCCGGAGCGGAGCGAGAATTTGTGATTTAAAAAAAAAGAATTAAAAAAAAAAAAGCTTAACAAGCACAACGCGCGGCAAACAGGAATGGTGACGCCGGTCTGGGTTCCATTATCCCTGACCCAGAGGTTGGAAACCAAAAGAAATTAATTAAATGGGGGAGGGGAGGAGGCCAGCACTGTTTGCTGCTGGTGGCCAGCCCGTGAGGGACGCCTGGGAGATGTCCATCACCCAGCACCCATGCAGGGGGTCATCCTCACCCCCATGCTCTTACCAAAGCTGTTGACTTCTTGGTACCCATGGAGAAGGTTGGGGCTGCCCACCCGTGCCAGCTTGTTTGCATTAGAGCCAAAGGATGGATGGGATGGGATGGGATGGGATGGGATGGAATGGGGAGCAGACACCATGGCTGGGGGACAAAGTCACTTTTAACAATGATTTAACCCCCCTGGTTTTGTGTGGAGGATCCCAAAGCAGGGATCCCCAGCAAAGGGATGGGTGCAACCACAGAGGTGGGATCCTAAACGGCTTTTTGCTGTGGTGAACCCCTCAGTTGACCCTGAGGATGGTGCTGGTGGCAGGGGACAGCCGGGCATGGACTCTGCGGTGTGATAGTGGCTGTCCTGGGCGCTGGGAAGGTGAAAATAGCATCTTGCATGGGAGGCTCTGTAATCCCATCAAGGCAGAGAGCACATGAATGATGTGGAAGGCTCTCGGTCAACTCACCTGCTGAAAAAGTCCTGCCCAAGGTGCTGTGAGAGGTGAGATGAGACCACAGGACGGGGTCCAGTCTTGCTCTGTGCATCCAACTCCAGGGCCATGGGAGAGGAAAATAAAAACATCAATAAAATGCTCCAAATAAAGTCCGGCAGCGCCTGAGCTGCCCGAGGTGGGAGCTGCCCAGCGAAGCTGTGCCGTTATCTCCCATGCTCATGGAGACAAACCCCTCACTGTGAGCCACGCCGGATCCCGATGGACACAGCCTGGCTTCCAAGCCAGGAAGGACGATAATGGGAGCAAGAAGCGGGATCGCGGCGCTCGCCCTCGTCCCTCCGCGCGGTAATCGGAACAAAATGTTCTCCCATTGTTTGCAGCAGAGCGTTGGTTTCCAGCTATGGCAAATATTTAGGACAACACAATTGAGTCGTAAACATTAGCTATCACTTGGAGCGCTCCATACGTTGCTCCAAGCCCTGCAATTAAGCTATTCGTCTTGGTTCGAACGCGGCTGGGTAACGTAGAGGACTTCCCCAGTCCCTGGCCAAGAGCCTTAACGTCTTGCAGAAGCGCGGCGGCTCCGAGCGATGGGCTCAGCACCTCCGCTGCCGTCACAGCTTCCCCGGTGCCGGCTGCCAGCCATCGCTCCCTGCTCCCTGGCTCATCCCTGGCAACGCTGGGCATCTCCTGGCATCCCGCAGAGCCAGCACTGCTGGTCCCACAGGACCTTGGAGCCTCCCAGCTCCAGGGCATGAGGCCACGTGAGGGTCCTCCTGCTCCCTGCAGCCATCCTGAGCTGGATGCATCGGAGATGGAGCAGCTGGGCAGGAAAAGCAACCGCAAAGCAAGAGAGAGCCCCGGGCAAACCCACCTTTGAATGCTCCAGAGGAGGGAAGGGAGAGCTGTGGTCTTGCAACCCCAGCAGCCCGGGCTCACCAGGACATGATCACCAGACAGGACACCAGGCACTCCTTCAAATGCACTGAAGTGCTGCGACACCCAGGACTCACCATTCATCACCCACCACTTCGGTCCCGTGGTGGGAGTCAGAGTGTCCCTGGTGACGCCCATCAGGGCAGACACCTGGGGCTGGGCAGCCCTCCCGAGGCTGCTCCTGTTTTCCCTTTTTCACACTTTTAGAAGAGATTTTGAAAAAGGAGTGAAGCTCCCACTGGTTATTCCAGAGCTGGTTGCTTTCATCCTTTTCCAGGATGGCACACGCGGTCAAAAAGGGGGCTGAAAAGGCTGAGATGGTTTTTCTGTGCCCACGCCGCCCTGGGCCAGTCCCAGCCATACCTGACACTTTGCTTTCCCCAGTTTGCACCCAGTTTTCTTTCAAAACTGCTTTTTTTTTGGTGTATCTCACACGTGAGGGGACGGGCTCAGCCCTGGGGATGGGGACAGACGCGGCCACCGCCTCTCCCTCCCATGGTGCCCGTTGGTGGCCCCCAGGGAGGAGGCTCTGCCCTGAGCAGCGAGCGACGCTCTTCCCTTGCCATGGCTTGGGCTGAGGTTGCTCTGGAAGGGCGAGAGCCTCACCTCAAGCTTTCAGACCACTGCAATTCCCCTCCAGGGGGACAAGGCGAATGCCACAGCAAAAAAACAGGGGGAAAAAACCTGGCAAACCCCTCCTTGCCTTCTCCTGCTTGGTGTGTGACCAAGTGGGATGCTCAGGCTGGACCGTGCCCGTGGGATGCTCGGTCAGACACCTCCAGCACCAAACTCCACCAGCTCCCCGAGCAGGCAAAATTCACCACGTGGGGCAGGGGGGTGCCACCGACAAAAAAGCACCAGTGATAAAAATCCCGGGTTAACCCAACAGGAAGGCCCCTCACACAAGCCCTGTTCCAAGGCGGTGGGGCTGGCGGCAGACTCGGTGACTCCGGCCGCTGCTGACTCGCGAGCATCACCACCGAGCCCACACGGCAGCCCCAGCAAGGAGCTATTTTGGGTTTCTCAGTAAACCTGCGGCTTTATACAACGGGGTTTTATGCGTTGCTTTGATCTCTTTTTCTTTTCCCCCAGCGAGGAGAAACGTGTGCAGCAGAACGTGCTAACAAGCCACCGATTATTAGACCCTGTCCCGGCCGGGTGCTGGCTGTTGCAGACACTGTCCGTGTTCTCGCTCCCACTGGGATTTGGGCTCACCAAGCGAAACCCACGTCAGGAGGACAATTTGGGGTGACTTTAAGCACAGACCAAGATGCTGAGAGATTCCAAAGGGAACAGGAGGGACAGGGGAAATACCGGATGAGGTCCCAGGGGGTTTTCCCCATCCTGGGAGCATTGTCCAGCCCCGGCTTGCTGTGCTGCCCTGGGGACAAGCAGTGGGACAGACGGACCATGCCTGGTGGGCAGGACACATAGCTCAGCCCAGTCATTAACCTGTGGTGACCGGGCCCTTCCCAGGGTGATGGCGAGGGCAGCGTGGGGACAGCTATGTTGGGAATAAAGCAGCTTTGATGGCTCAGTGCTGGTGGCGCACGTGGGGATGGGGTGGGGTGGGATGGGATGGGGTGGGATGGGATGGAGGAGCAGCGCCCCATACCAGCATGAGCCAGATGCAAAGCAAGACCTGGGTGCTCTGTCTGACGCTGGACCCCAAGGAATCTGTGAGCCCTGGGGAGCGCTGATCCCCCCAAAATCTCCCCTCGCATCTCTGCAGTCACCACACAAAGCAACGGGTTGATGAAAGCAACACCGGCACCCACCCAAAACTAATTGTGGTATTTGTTCACCTTTTTCCCCAAATTCTCAAGCTGAAGATTTCCAAAGGGAGCAGCCTGGCAAAAGAAATCAATCGCCAGGCACGGCCGTGCTGAGAAGGAGGGACAGAAAGAGAAAGATGAGAAAAACCAGACCATGACAGCAAGTGGGCAGGTTGGCTGGGAACCTTCTGTAAAATATGTGTAAACAAGGATATGGATAAAAAATACAGGGAGAGGCAAGATGTGGAGTTTGTAAGAGAGCTGACTGCTCCCCCTCTTCCCCAGCCCGCCCCTCTTGACCTTCCTCATCCTCCTCCATTAGTCCCGCACAGGGTACGGCCAATTCCTGTCTTCATAAAACTTCTTCAGGCCCTGGAGGTTGACGGGGGGGAAGTAAGGGCCGATCCTCTTCCGAATCCACCACCGCCCCTCGCTGGCGTGCTTTCCCCCGGGTTGGCTGAATTTGTACTTGAAGTGTTCCCCTCGGATCCACCTGCAGGGAAACAAAGCGCGGCCGGCTCAGGAGGGGCTGCCAGAGGTGGAAAGGTGTCGGACCCCATTGATGGTCCCCTGAGAGTGGAGTTTTTGAGCCTTTCCGTAGCTGGATGGAGAAATCAGCCTGGCTGCTCCTGCATCCCGGGTTCCCTCCATCCCTGGGGTGCCCACAGCCATCCCTGGAGCGAGGCACCGAGGAGCTCTGGGCTCCTCTTCATGAGATTGTGGAATGATGCACAAAGCAGAGGAGCTTCAACACCCCTGTCCCGTGCGCTCCCCACCACCGCTGTGCGCCCCGCACACCTCTCCACAACCAAGTTTGAAAGAATGAATGATACGAGCAGGAAAATCAGGGTTTTTTTCTTTTCTAAGAGCAACTATGGAGTATTTTCGCCGGGGAAATTTTAGGTACAGAGCCTGACGCCCGCCCCAGCTCCCCCAGCATCCCTCTGCCCCAGCCAGCAGCTCCTTCTGCTCCGCAGCTTATTAGCGAGCCTACGAGCGCATCTGTTTTCTGGCCTCCCCGGGAGTTGACAGAAAAGGAGATTTTCGAGCAGTGCAGAAAGAAGCATTCATCAGTGTCGCCAAACACGTTCGGAGGCTAACCACGCCGCCGGGTTCGGGGGGTTTGGTCCCGCTTGATGTAGGGCATGCTGACAAGGGAAGGAGTAACACCCGGCTCCTCCAGCGCCGCGGTCCCCGCTCGCGGAGTGCATCGCCGCGCTCGCTGGCGAAGTTCATAAAATAAGCCACAATATAAAAATGTCAAAGTCACGTCAATGCTCATTTAAAACCTACTTTGCTTCGCTACTAAAATACAAACCCTGCTACCGAGCAGGGCAGCGCGCTCCCGGGGCTGCGCCTCGGGCAGCCGGAAAGGTCAGTCCTCCTGCTGCAATAATGGGTGGGATGTTGTCTCTATCTGCCGTCAGCGCTCACCTTCCCAACACCGGCCCTGCGAGGGGAAGCCGGGGAGATGGATGAAACTGCGCCCAATTAAAAGGTCTGCTGCGACTGCGTCTCGGTTTAAATCCTGCTGGGGACCCAGGTGAGCGATACAGAAATGATTCTCCTCCCAAACCACGTTAATGTGGACATGTTCATTGCGCCCGTCACTTGCTGCTGACTTGCAGCAACTGGCGGCACATCTGCTTGCATAGAATCATAGAACCACAGACTGGTTTGGGTGGGAAGGGACCTTTCAAGGTCATCTTGTCCTACTGCAGTGAGCCGGGACATCTGCAACTCGAGCAGGTTGCTCAGAGCCCCGGCCAACCTCACCTGCAATGGTGCCAGGGATGGGGCAGCGACCACCTCTCTGGGCAGCCTGCGCCAGGCTCTCACCACCCTCAGCACCAAAAATCCCTTCCTCCTCTCTAGTCTAAATCTCCCTCTTTTCGTTCCAGACCATCACCCCTTGTCCTGTCCCAACAGGCCCTGCTCAAAAGTCCATCCCCATCTTTCTTGTAGGCCCCCTTGAAGTCCTACAAGGCCACCAGGTCTCCATGGAGCCTTCTCTTCTCCAGGCTGAACAAGCCCAACTCTCCCAGCCTGGCCTCCCAGCAGAGGGGTTCCAGCCCTTGCATCATTGCTGGGGCCTCCTCTGGCCCCGCTCCACCAGGTCCATGTCTCTGCTGTGCTGAGGACTCCAGAGCTGGTTGTCTCCTGGCTGGAACAAATATCTCCATCTTTCTCTCTCCACTGAGGACAAAGAGGGGATCCACAGAAGCCCCGAGTAACACTTTTGGAGCTGCACTGGGACCACACTTATTTAAACAAGGGGTAAGGGCTGGGTGACAAGGGAAGCGTGGGGACAGAGGCGTCCCCCGATGCTGTACCACTCCATGGCACCCCTCAGGAGGTGCCAGGTCTCTGCTCAGACAAGGAGTTGCCTTATCCCCAACCTCAAGGACTGTCCTATAACCCCTCTGGAACGAGAATTTCCCTGTCCCTTTCGAAGGCGCTTGCCTGCCCAGATTAAATAATATCTCTCATCTGATTTGGTCTGATTTTTCCCAGATGTTCTCTGTCTATTAAAATGTTTGCTATCAAAGGGATCGAGATGTAAAACTAGAACCGTGTGAGCATTAAAGCGACCACATGCAACTGAAGATGCATTATTGCAGCATAAAGTTTGCTTTTCTATCTGACTGTGTTTCAGGCTCTTCTGGTCAGAGCCTACATCAATCTGGAGTCCTGCCAAGCCCCCCAACCTCTAAATGCAGACACCTTCTTGTCCCAGCCATAGTCACTCTGCTCCTCCCAGCCTGCTCCACCTGAGCCATGTGCTGGAGTGTTGGGATGCACGGTCCACGTCAGGATGACAAGATCCACAGAGGAGGAACCTGCACAGCTCCTGGGCTGTGTTGTCTGTAAACTTCATGGAGCTGAGCTCTTCCAGGAGCTGAACCACTCACCCAGCGATGAGCTATAAAGCTGCAGCAGCCCATAGATCTTCGCTGTCCTGCACCATCAGTGCTTCTCTGGTACTCAAGATTTGAAGGTTTCCATTCCGGTCGATGGAGATACCAAAGAGCCTTTATGTGGCTGCAGCAGCCAACCTGTGGCTGCAGGACAGAGAAACTTAGAATATCTCCAAGCATTAGAATATCTCTGAGCATCAAAATACGATGGCAGCATCCAGACACTGCGCTATCTGTCCTCTCCATCCTTCCTGGAACAGGTTGCCCAGAGAGGTGGTGGAGGCCCCAGCCCTGGAGACGTTCAAGGCCAGGCTTGATGGGGCCCTAAGCAACCTGAGCTAGTTAGAGACGTCCCTGCTGACTGCAGGAGGGTTTGACTCGATGACCTTGGAAGGTCCCTTCCAACCCAAACCATCCTGCGATTCTATGACTCCTGGGGTTAGGGGCTGTGGCAGAAACGTGGAAAACCTGGAACCCGTGAGAAGGTTTCCTTGCAAGGCTCATGGACGTAAAAGCTGCAGAGTTTAATACTCACCAGAGCCCCTCATTTCAGGGCTCAGAGAGTTTACAAGCTACCCCAGCATTTATAACCTACCTGGGTGCCTCAGTTCTGAAGTTACAGGACTTGCAAACTTCTCCAGCGCTGTCTCGCTGGACCTGCTCCCTCCCCCTGGGATTCGCAGAGCGAACGCGCTCCTGCCCTGACAGCCGAAGCATCAACAC
>VZZY01013342.1:0-14615 GCA_013400335.1 Eurystomus gularis | reverse complement strand
GTGCTGAGTCCTGCACTTGGGCCACAACAACCCTGTGCAAAGCTATAGACCTGGGGAGGAGTGGCTGGAAAGCTGCTCTGCAGAAAGGGACCTGGGGCTGTTGATTGACAGCTGGCTGAACATGAGCCAGCAGTGTGCCCAGGTGGCCAAGAAGACCAATAGCATCCTGGCTTGTATTGGGAATAGTGTAGTCAGCAAGACTAGAGAAGTGATCATACCACTGCACTCAGCACTGGTGAGGCTGCATCTTGAGTTCTGTCTTCAGTTTTGGGCACCACAGTACAAGATAGACATTGACGTTCTGAAGAGATTGCAGAGAGGGCAACAAAGCTGGTGAAGGGTCTTGAGGATAAGACTTATGAGGACTGGCTGAAGGAACTGGGGTTGTTTAGCCTGAAGAAGAGGAGGCTATGGGGTGACCTTATCGCTCTCTACAACTACCTAAAAGGACGTTGTAGGGAGGTGGGCGTTGGTCTCTTCTTACACACCTCATCTGACAGGACAAGAGGAAATGGTGTTAAGTTACACCAGGGGAGGTTTAGGTTAGACCGTAGGAGAAACTTCTACACCAAAAGGGTTGTCAAGGACCGGAACAGGCTGCCCAAGGAGGTGGTTGAATTGCCATCCCTGGATGTATTTAAAAGCTGTCTAGATATGGTGCTCAAGGATATGGTGGAGAAGTGGGCCTAGTAGCGGTAGATAACGGTTGGACTCGATCTTATAGTTCCTTTCCAACCATAGCAATTCTGCGATTACAGAATCACAGAATAATTCTGGTTGGAAAAGACCTTCAAGATTCATTCCAACCACTAACCAAACTCTACTGCATCCACTACTGAACCCTGACCCCACATCTTCATGTCCTCTAAGGTCACCAGGGATAGTGATTCAACCACCTCCATGGAGAGCCTGGTCCAGCACCTGACAACCCTTACACCATGTTTAATGAAAGTAGCAGTCTAACTATTTGCTGTATCAACATCAGTTTTCAGCATCATGTATATCAAATTCTGATTCCCTGGAGTTTAGACAGCAGAAATTGGTCTCCTCATTCCACACATTTAAAAGGAAGGTGGCAGCTAGCATTATATGTGTTAGGAACAAAATGGCTATCCCAGGAACTACTGTACTTCAACAGTATTCCGGAGATTTGTGCAAAAATAGAACATACTATGAAACAAGATGGTGTGCAAGGCTAGACCATGAGAGAAAATGTATTTTATAAAACCAAAAGCGTACTCATATATACTATATATTAATGCATTTATATCATCAGCAAATACTGCTTAGAAGATAGGAAAGTATAGTGGTTTTAGAAAATCGTTTGATTCTTTTTCCTTTAAGAAAAATCGTGGTTTATAGTATTGGATTTATTCTGTAAGCTTGTAATGTCCATTTTACCATTGCTTGGAAAGCATGAAGCCTTCATATGACTATTGGAAAAAAAATATGAAGTTGTGTTTACTTCATAAATCTGAGATAACACCAGGAAAATTCTCAATGCTTTGAAAATTACCATTTCTTCAATCCATTTGTAACAGTGGATTTACACAAGATGTGGGATGCTACAACCTAAATTATGTACAAGCTTAAGACAACATTTTACAATACAAATATAATGCAGATAATGTTAGAACACTTTAAGATAAAGCCACAAACAAATCCATTAGAACAAAAAATACATATCAAACAAGTACATCTCCCTTCATCCCTCCCACCCCAACACATAATGGTCAAAAATTAGCCAGTTACACTTACATGTAGTTATAATTTCCCTCAAAAATAATCTTTTTCCACCTAAATTCACTAGTCACAAATCTAACTACCTGTACTATATACACAACTTTGACATTCTTCAAAATAAACACTGAAGAGAGCAAAATACAAATTTATATACTTATACTGTAGCATCTCACCTGGGCAACTGCTGTGACAGCAGTCTTATGCAAGCCAAAGAGTCTTCACAGACAGCAATCTACCATTTCCTTCAGTCATCTGCCAGTAAATATGTGCATACATTCATGTGCATGTGCAAACCCAAACACACTTTATCAACTGCCAGAGCAAGGTCACCAAGAAAGAAAACACAGTTCTGAACACTTGACACACTGGACCAGACCAAGCACTAAAGACCAACAAACCATATTCATTTGAATATATTTCATGCTGGTTTATATCAACAGGGACCCAATAAATTTTAAAATTGTTTTATAAAGCAAATTTAGTGCAAAGTATTTCCAGTTCCAACAGGCACATCATAGTGTCCTTCTCATTGGAAGACTTCCTAGAGAGTTGCCATCTATGTACATTGGATCCAAGTTAAAATCTAAGCTCTGGACAAAGAAGGGAAGTAAAGGAACTAGGAAGTAACTCCTTAGGTTTTCATCATAGTCAGAAGCAGCTTGGATCACAGTCCAGGGTTAAATATTCCTCCCAGAAAAGCTCCATATCCTTCTGCATGCTGGAGAGGTAGAAAAGCAGACAAAATTGCCCTTGATAATCTTCCCCAAACATTTATTCAGCTTTTCAGTTTGATAAACAGAAACCATTATAATGAACTTCAGTTTTTCCCCTCTTGCACATGACTAGGAAAGTCTAACCTGCTGGCTGAAATACCATTACCCCTGCAGAGTCTTTTCCTGTAATCCCTTGCTGTTGACTACAGGTAGCTAGCTCATTCATACACGCCAGGTGAATTAAGTGTGGAGGGTAATGTGAAGCCTTCTTTCTAGATCCCAGTTGATTTGCAGGGACGACAGGATCATGTCTCATATGTGCTGCGTATTAATCAATCCAATGAACAGTCTGGGTGCCCCTTGCAGCACTTCTGTCCCTTAAATAGACAAAGGCAGGAGGAGCTACTATGACCTCACTCCAAGGATGCTACTAAGCAACAATCTCTGCTAGTCTTAAAAATCGTAGACTCATAGAACCAGAGAATAGCTTGGGTTGAAAAGGACCTTACAGATCATCCTGTTCCAATCCCCCTGCCATGGGCAAGGATACCTCCCACTAGACCAGGTTGCTCCAGGCCCCATCCAACTTGGCCTTGAATGTTTCCAGGGTGGGAGCATCCACAACCTCTCTGAGCAAGGTGTCTCACCACCATCACAAAAAATAATTTCTTCCTTATACCTAATCTAAATCTACCCTTTTTCAGATTAAAGCCATTACCCCTTATCATATAACTAGATACCCTTGTAAAATTCCCTCCCCATTATTCCTGTTGCCCCCCTTTAGGTACTGAAATGCTGTTATAAGGTCTCCCCAAAGTCTTGTCTTCTCCAGGCTAAACAACCCCAGCTCTCTCAGCCTGTTCTCATAGGAGAGGTGCTCCATCCCTCTGATCATCTTTGTTGCACTCCACTGGACTCAGTCCAACAGGTCCATGACCTTCTTATGTTGAGGGGCACAGAGCTGAACACAGTACTCCAGGTGGGGTCACACCAGAGTGGAGTACAGCATCAGAATCACCTCCCTTGACTTGCTGGTCATGCTTCTTTTGATCCAGTCCAAGATACAGCTGGTCTTCTGGGCTGCAAGCACACATTGCCAGGTCATGTTCAGCTTCTCTGCAACCAAACCCACTAGTCCTTCTCTGAAGGACTGCACTCGATCCACTCATCATCCAGCTTGTATTTGTGCTTGGGATTGTCCCAACCCACGTACAGGACCTTGCACTTGGTCTTGTTGAACTCAATGAGGTTGGCACAGGACCACCTCTCAAGCCTGTCAAGGTCCCTCTAGATGGTCTCTCTTCCCTTCAGCATGTCGACTGCACCACATAGCTTGGTGTCATCTGCAAACTTGCTGAGGGTGCACTCAATCCCACTGTCTGTGTCACCAACAAAGATATTAAACAGTGCTGGTACCAATACTGACCCCTGAGGAATACCACTTGTCACTGGTCTCCACTTGGACGTTGAACCATCAACTGCAATTCTTTGAGTCTGACCATCCAGACAATTTCTTACCCACTGAGGGGTCCATCCATCAGATCCACATCTCACCAATTTAGACAATGATGTCATGCAGGACAGTGTCAAATGCTTTGCACAAGTCCAGGTAGATGATGTCAGTTGCTCTTCCATTATCCACCTAAGCTGTAACCCCACTGGAGAAGGCCACCAAATATATCAGGCATGATTTGCCCTTAGTGAAGCCATGTTGGCAGTCACCAATCCCCTCCACATTTTCCATGTATCCTAGCATAGTTTCCAAGAGGATCTGCTCCACGCTTTTGCCAGGCACAGAGGTGAGACTGACCAACATGTAGCTCCCTTTGTTTTCCTTTTTGTCCTTTTAAAAAATGAGAGTTATGTTTCCCCTTTTCCAGTCAGTGGGAACTTCACCAGACTGCCATGACTTTTCAAATATGATGGAAAGAGGCTTAACAGCTTCATCTGCCAATTCCCTCAGGACCTGCATATGCATCTCATCAGGTCACATGGACATGTACAGCTTCAGGTTCCTTAGGTGGTCTCAAACCTGATCTTTTCCTATAGTGGTCAGATCTTCATTCTTCCATTCTCTGCCTTGCCACTTGGACAGTGTGGATGAAGCACTTGCTGGTGAAGACTGAGGCAAAAAGTCATTGAGTGCCTCAGCCTTCTCCATATCCTGGGTAACCAGGTGTCCTGGTTTACTCCCAGAGAAGGCCCCCATTTTCCCATCTTCTTTTTATCACTGTTGTACCTCTAGAAGCTTTTATTGTTACCCTTGATGTTCCTGGCCAGATTTAATTATCTCTGGGTGTTAGCTTTCCTAGCTTGATCCCTGGCTGCTTGGACAATTTCTCTGTGTTCCTCCCAGGCCACCTGTCCTTGCTTCCTTTTTGTGTTTGAGGTTGTCCAGGAGCTCCTTGTTCATCCATACAGGCCTCCTGGCATTTTAATATGACTTCCTCTTTGTTGGGCTTGGAGGAGGTGGTCCTTGAATAATGACCAGCTTTCTTGGGTCCTTCTCCACTCCAGGGCTTTATCCCATGGCACTCTACCAAGCAGATCCCTGAAGAGGTCAAAGTCTGTTCAGGAGAAGTCCAGGGCAGTGAACTTGCTGTGCTCCCTCCTCACTACCCTGTGGATCTTGAACTCCACCCTTTTGTGGTCACTGCAGCCAAGGCCCCTGAGCTTCATGTTACACACTAGCCCCTTCTTGTTGTCACAGGACTTATCCCACCATGTCTCCATAATGCCAGGAAAATCACAGGCCTACAGGCATGCACACATCTCTAACTCCTCTTGTTTATTCCCCATGCTAAAGTGTTTGTATAGAGGCATTTAACTTGGTTTCCCAGTAAAGCTGACTTACTGGCTGGAACTCCTTTGTGCTGCTGTTCAGGTGCTCTCCTGCTGGCCTGTGAGCCCTCTCCAAGCTCTAGGCATCTAATGCTGGCACATGGCATCAAACGGGTAGGAGTGGGATGAATTGAGGTTCCCCTCGCACCACAACTTTAGTTTAAAGCCCTCTTTACCAGCTTGGCAAGCCTATGACCAAAGATGCTCTTCCCTTCTCTGACAGGTGGATGCCACCAGCCATCAGTAGACCAGATTTCTCAAAGCAGGTCCCATGGTCTAAGCTGTTGAACACCTGGCTGTGGAACCAGTCCTGTAACCAATTGTTGATTTGTCAGACTTAACTGGCCGTTTCAAACCCCTTCTCTTTGACCAGGAGGACTGATAAAAAAACTACCAGAGCTCTAGAGTCCCTTGCCACCAGTCTCAGGGCTCTGTAATCCTTGATACTCCTCAGACTGATTCTGGCTGTATCGCTGCTGCCCACGTGAAACAACAGTAGGTTCAGTGTACCGAAATGGTTTTCAGTATACAAATCTT
This sequence comes from Eurystomus gularis, assembly GCA_013400335.1. NCBI lineage: Eukaryota > Metazoa > Chordata > Aves > Coraciiformes > Coraciidae > Eurystomus > Eurystomus gularis. The sequence continues at coordinate 8,781 of VZZY01013342.1, read as the reverse complement.
CATGATAAATTTCAATAAAGCTATTAACCATATGCCAACACTAGCAGAAAATTATACAAAGTGTGTTAAATTGGCTTCTAGCATATTCTTAGTAGTGTAGACAGGAGCGAGCTGGCACAGCATGAGCTAGGTGGCAAATAGAAAGTTATTTTCAAGAAGGGATGTCATTACAATTGCATTACCCTCTGCAGCTGATCACAATACCCTTGGGTCTGGGTTTTTTTATGGCCTCATTCAAACATCTATAAAAAGAACAATTTTCAATGACATTCTATACCAATCTAAGATAAGAGGAGGAAAATATTCATAACCTCTCTATATCAGGCCTGCCAGTTACACTGCTATTTTAAAGTTTCCATTTACACATTCAAGTAAAGGGGACACTACAGCCAGTAAAGTCATACTGATGTAAATGAGGCAGCCGTCCAGGCAGTAAGTAGCCATTATCATTTCTGTTATTGCTCACTAACAGAATTCACAGTCTAAAAATGCAAATACTATCTTTAATTCTTCTAATTTTTTCGCTTCCCTAGAACCTTCAGTAAAGACTGTATTTCTTGTCTTTCTTGGCACAGCCCGGTGCAGTCCATCTCTGGCTGTCAGAACAACTCTCTAATTTTATTAAGTAAGGGAATGAGCTGTCAGATTCCCAAAGGACCAATACCTCACACCACAGTTTCCTGCTACTTAGCATGTGTTCACACCATCAAAATATTACTAAGGAAATTTGTGGGGTTACTTGGAAAAATCCCACCAAAACAACAAAAAACCTAACCTGGTTTGAGCTAGAACAGAACTAATTCTGTCCAGTGCTTCTACTTTTCAGCTAAGTCTCTTTTAACTAACTGCACTTTCTGAAGTGAACGGCATATTTTCACAGTGTCTGCTTCTAGCAGTGATAACGCTTCGTATTTATGGTTACTATCAAGGATCGTTATGCAGAAAGGCGCTTGCTTATACTTGCTTTTGTGTGGACCAAGGCCACTGCTAAATCTTTTGTACCACATTGAGGGGTTGGGGGGGGGGTCAAAAAGTAGAATTACATGCCCGAGGAGAGGAGAGAACAGGATGTAGGTATTCCATCCCATATACATCATTATTCAGTATAAAGCTGAGGGATCACGAGGGGCAAGCTCTCTTCTTCCAGAGTCCAGCTCCTGAATCCATTTCTTATCTGCTGCTGAGTCCAGTCTAGGACTTCCCCAGTGCCTCATGTGCAGCATCAGTGGTGATGATGATGTAATTGACATCTGAGGGGGTGGGGAGGATGAGAGAATGGGGGTGGGTTTGATTTTGGGTTTGTATATATTTAATGTTATTACTATTGTTTGCTTTAGAGTTGTTTAGTTTTCCAGTCCATAGGTCTCTCTCCCTTATTCTCTTACCTTTTGGGAAGGGAGAAGGGTTAGTATAGAGTATCTGACATTCATCCAGTGGCCAGCCCAGCCCTAACCCTTGACAAAACTACCCAGTCCAAGGCACCCATAATTTCAAGAAAAAAGTTGGTGGGGAGTGGTCTGGGGCCCTGGTGGGGGGGACCGCATCCCTTGTGGGCAAACCCGTGACCCCTTATGGGCAGATCGCAACAAATACTTAATGTGACTGAATTTTCAAAACAGCCTACTAAGCTAAAGTGGAAAAACATACTGATGCTTGGATACGTTAGGAACATTGTGTGGAGTCCTAAGTATGGAGATTCCATAAGCCAGATGTAAGGACTGTCAAATACTTTCAGAACACTTTTAACTCTAATCAGTTAAACTAGTAGCAAAATTGAAATATTTGAAGAAAAATCTGAAATAGAGGGCAGTCAAGGTTGGAAGAGAAAGATAAAAGATGAAAAATCAGTTTTACTATAATTTTGCTACTACTAGAGTCGCTTTCCACCAGCATCTCAATCAGTTCCTACAGACGTGTAACTGATCCACAAGGCCATGGATTTAATTGCTACATATATTTAGGTCTTGGATTGCTTTTTCACTCCTACCCATGAGATGCTTTTCATTTACTTATTTTCATATTCTTTGTCTTAGAAGGACTCAGAAATCCCATTCAGATTCACAACTCTCCAAAGATTTTTAACATGATGTGGAAGTCAGTTTTCACACTTCCCACATTATACTCTTTAATCTTACCATGTATTCAGAAATACAAATGTATTATTGGCATTTCAAATACCATGTCCTGCACTTGATTAGATGATTAGTAAATAAACCCCTCATTGCAGGAGAGAAAGAGGAGAAAACAACAATTGCTTTTCTCTGATGTGATCAGGTAATGATTAAATTTTAGTTTGAAACTTTCTGAATCTATCTAATTGCTGCCAATTGATCTGGTATCCTACTTCGAGCTACAGCAGGGATTGGTGCTTCAGAAAAAATGACAACCTTTAAGATTCATCTGGTGTATGTCCTTGTTTGCAGTTGGGGACTCTTTTTGACCCCCAGGCAGGCCAGTGTCTACATCTCTAAGGCATATGATTTGATTTTCTTTACCATCTTCACTACACAGAGCTATATGTTAACACTGTAAAATTAAAATGGAGGTTAATGTTCTGCTACTGGTGTGTAAGCATAAACAGGATGCATGAAGTGAAATCAGAATGAGTTTATATATGTTTAATCACCTTGAACAGCACCACTGAAAAACCATGAAATTCAAATTTGGTACAGAGTAGAGCCATAATTTGATCTATAAGAGCACAGGAATGTTCTTTGTACAGCACCACTAATATCCTTTTATATTATGATGGGTTAAAGCAAGTCTATTTTGGTTCTCCAAATATTGTTGGGAGAAGATGTTTTTTCTAGAAGTCTAATGAAACTACGCAGTATTTGCTCTAATGCTTTTTCCCAAACCCCAGTGCAGAATGAATCTGGGATGCTGTGTTCTGTAAAATCTACAGAAAGAAATTCTATTAACTTTGTCAGATTGAACCTTGCTGTTGATATAACTAAGTTACTAACCTATTCAGCCTGACTTTAGTAGCAGGTCAATTTCATTAGCAGAAATACGAAGGGCAAAAATAAGTAGCTGACACTATCTCCACTGGGACACATCAGTTACATCACACCTTGCAGCAACAATCTTTCTGAATTCTACCTAAGGAACAAAGATAAGACATTAGTATCTGGCATCTACCCCCGTACATTATTTAGGCCTATGTAATCCACCTAAATTTCATCACTTGCTTTCAAATTCAGAATGTCAGATGCAGTTAAAGAAGTTTTAGATTATTAAATTTTGCTGTTACAAGTTACAAGCTGTATTAGTAAAGGTAAAAAATACACCAGAATCAAGCAGTAGAGAGTGGAGAAATTATTATATGGGAGATAAAAGCATAAAAAAGGCAAAAGCAGAAATGTTACATTTTGAGTTCTATGAAATTATCATGCCTTCAATACACTTACAAATAATAATTAAAAAAAACAGTAAAAATTGCCAGCGACTACCAAGTTAAGCAATAAAACCAAAATTAAAATATCTGACATCAGTTCTCTGTAATGATAGCAATATTGATTAAAAAAAGCAAGAGATGACTCTTGATGTAGCCACAGGGATATCTTGAAAAAATACCTAGTCAGATCCTCTCATTTAAGAAAATAACTGGAGTGAAATGCTTGCACTATACAAAAATAATGTCCCAAGAAACAGCAGAGTTGACATTAAAATGTTCATAACTTACATCCAGAGGGAATTCATGATGTTCATTTTCTGTTTAGTATACTTGAAATTTGCAGTTGCCCACAGTTTTAGCTTCTCGCGGTACTTATCTGAAAAATGTGTGGAAGTGTTTTGAGATTACAAGCTTCTGAACTGTTTGTTTAAATCCTCAAGTATATTATGAAGCTGTATGTATTTCCATGTCAACTGCACTATCTCACATTCTTGGAAAAAAAAAAAAAAGATACTGAATTTACCATATGGAGACAGATTACCTGCTGGATTTCTCTCAGTGAATGAGTCTACAGGTCTGGGAACTACAGACTGCAACATATTGGAATGGGTCTTAAGTAGATTTTGCCATTCAGCAATACAACAATTATTCCAATATGAGAGAGATTTTCCTGTCTTCACTCCTGATCTCTACTTCTGAACCAAACTGGTAAATTTTTCTGCTTGCTCTTATACTTCTAATCCTGATTCTTATCACATCATTTTTTCTTCAACACTAGTAGCAAAAAAGAGTTCTGTATGGAAGTCCTTTTATGAAATAAAATTAGAGTGCAAACTCCAGAACTGAAAAGCATCTAATCTCTGGATGTAAGAAGTTACAACATATAATAAAATATCCTCATCCCGGGTATAAGCACTCATCTGTGATGTAGAAATAAGAAAGAATAGATCTGACTGTAGAGAAATAAAATCTTGTATCATGCAAACACTCTATAACTACATGGCAATACCAAACAAAGCTAATCAAGATCAAGAAAGCAAAGCTCAGTGGGAGAAAAATGGGTGCGGAATGTCATGGGAAACAAGAAAGGCTCCTATGAGAACACTGGCAACAAAGCAGGACCAAGTGTGGGATAATGGCCTAGCTTGCCATGAGATAGGAATACAGGCTAATTTAGTGCACTTCAGGAGAAAGGTTAAGATGTTTGCAACTACAAGATTCTTGTGCTGTCTCTAGGGGTGGAAATCTGCTGAGCTGGCATGCCAAATGGCTGAAAGAGGGAGTCTTGTGAAGATAAGACTGTCCTATTTTGGCTAAACCAATTGAAGCAAACGGCTCTTACATAAAACTTGAAGGCCATAGTGTCCAAGCAAAGACCTTTGCCTATTTAACAGCAAAATGAGTATTAAAGTTCATACCCCTAAGTGTGGTAATGAGCCTAACAAAGTACATGCTAAATATGCATGACTATGTTACTCAGCTCTCCACCCAAATCATGCTAAATGTCACGTAGAAGGCAGGGACAGACAGGATCAGGATATAAAAAAATCACAAGGGGAATACCTCTCAGAGGACCGCTGAGTGCTGTGCATGCCATGTTGGGGAGAAGACTGAAAGACTAGCAGAGACAGTTAACAGGCTGTACTCCTCTTCCTCCACCCAAGACAGGGACACCTTCATGGTAAGAACTGTGCCTTTGATATATGGTATAACTTCTCCTAGCATTACTATTATATATTAGCAGTATTACAAAGGATTGTGCCTCCAACTGCATTGATGTACCCAGGAATTACTAATTTGAACTTGATTATCTTTCTTTGCAGTTGCTACATTTATCAACGACAATTCTGAACCTATTGTATCTGTTGCTTTAATAAATCTAATAGTTTTAACTTTTCACTGTCTCAGTGCAAGCTACATATGCGAGGCTCTGAGACAGGTATAAACTTCTCAGTGCAAGCCCCTTAGCCAGAGCTCTGAGACAGAATTCTCAGACATACTTCTTGACGTTGTGAAACTGCTCCAGTGCAAGGCCTTGGCAAAGTGTCTGGCAGGCAAATGTTACACCCCCCACCCTTAATGTGACACCAATGACTACCTGATCAAGGTAGGAGATCTTGTGATGACGGAAGAACACAAACAGGCTTTAGTACTGAATTTCCTCTTGCCTTTGCCTTTACAGGTGAGGTCTACTTTCAGTACTCTTGTTACAGTACTTAATGGCAGTCTCAGAATCGGAGGGAGTGAAGTGTTACCTGAAAGAGAAAACCAAGGCAGAAAGGAAGACAATCACTTGATCAAACTGGAAATATCAAATTCATAGGACTGCGTGACACTCAAGAACACTGAGAAACAACATTGCTTTGAGGCTGCTGTCATCTTTGAAAGATTGTATTTCTCTAGCACTGCTACTATTGCTGCTACAAAAGGTAGTTTGTTTTCAGAGGGGGAAGGAAGAGGAACAAGCACTAAGAGTTAAAGCCAAGTCCAAAGATTTCCTGTGTAAGGCCAGACCAAGTATTTAGTATCTCTCAAATGTGTTTCCCAGTGCCTACTGGTAGCACACCACCACTAGTCTTGATGATTGCCAGAAAGCATTGCCATAATTAAAAAAAAAAACAACCCACTGCAGAAATCAATCTCACCACCAACAAAGCGTAGCCTTTGCTCTGTAAAACAACCCTAATATAATAACAAAGTGTTGCCTCAACACTCCCCTCCTGTCAGGGCATTGAGAGAACAGAAGCCTGTAGAACAAGAAAACAATACATGTACATACATGATGTTAACAGAAAACTGAAGATTTCCTAGTAAATGGAATAAATCCCACAGGGAAACAAGAACATCTATTCCTTATAACCTAAATAGGAATTTTCCAAAAATTCTGGAAGTACTAGAGGCTGAGGAAATAGGCAAATATGCAGACTCCTGATCACTTACATATTCAAAATTTTTTCTGTCTTTCAGATAAGCTCTCACTTCTGAAGTTCTGACGATAGCTGGAACACCTACAGTACTGACTTGCTTACTGAAGCTAGAGTTCATTTACTTCTTTTCAGATGAGGAATGTAATATACATAATTTAGTTATTACACAAAATACTGCATTAGAGATGGAACTGTGCTGCACATTAAAGTACTTCAGAGCTGCATCAGTGGGGAGGGTGCAGTGCTCTTAAGTGAGATGGGGTGGTGAGCAGAAGAATAAAATGCCAAAAATAGAAACCATCAACATTGTTAAATTATAAACAAACAGAAAGGGCCCAGAAATAATATGCAAATAAAGACCTGCTGTTTTAATCCAGTCATGGGAAATTAAAAAGCTTTTTAAAGAAAAAATGACCTTGACACCCATCCATATGTTATGCATATCACCACAGAGTGTTAAAGATCACAGTGTGGTACATACATATTCAATTATTATAAAGATCAGATTTTTGAATGCTTGTAAGGAAGTGTTAAGACTTTGTCTGTCTCAGCATTGCTGCTTCGCGACCACCTTGAACACCTGCATCCTGTTGTCTCCACACCTTTCGAAGGAGTACGCTTTGACGGGAAGTCCCAGATGAAACCACGACTTCCTCCGAAGACTAGAACAACCACAGCCTTAGCAGTGTCTGCTGCGTCTACACGTGAGCTGGGTGAAGAAGCCGAGGCGAGGGAGACATGCAGAGGCTGAAGTCGCTGCAAGTCGACACCGCCCCCCTGCCAGCACGATCACCATTGTCCTGGTTTGGCCAGGACAGGGTTAATTTTGTGTGGAGCCAGGTAATTCTATACCATGCTTACGTCATGCCCTGAGGCCAGCCCCGGGGAGGGGCCAGTTCCGTTGGGGGCGGTTCAGTTGGAGCTCAGTTCGCCTTGAACTTAGCTCGGGTTCGGTCCCTTGCTGTTGCTCTCTGGTATTGTTTTTTTTTGTATTGCTCTTTTCTAACTGTTAGTATTGTTCTTGTTATCTGCAAAGTTCCCATTATATGCTATTTTCTTTTATATATATTTATATATATTAAACCTTCCTTATCTCAACTGAAAAAGGCACTTTTAAACCTTTTATTTTTCTTCTTCCCTGTCTGCGGCCCGCGGCAGAGGGGAGGGAGCGGGGAGAAGCAGCCGGCCGTGTGGCTCGGCTACCCTACAGCTCTTACTAAACCAACACAACCATGAACACCTGGGCATGCGCGTATGGAGGACCACGGGGCGGCACCTATTCAATGAGCTCCGTGGAATTGGGCGGACTTTTCAGAGAAATCGTGGGGACTGGGACAATAAATGGATGGCGTGCTACTGTAAGGGTGTGTGTTCTTTGCGGGGGCTCTCTCCCTGGTTGGTACCCGTTCCTGACTTGGAGACTTCAGAGAACTTGGAAGACCACCTGCACCGAGAAACAGCGCTGGATCCCTGGTGGTGGTGGTGGTAATTAGCTGCATCTTTACCTTTGTCTTGCTTAGGGATTCTGACTTTCTCTTTCTTTTCTTCTCTGTCCTATCGCTATTATCAGTTGTTATAGAAAAATAAAGTTCATAGGGTTGTACGGCATCTGACCTCGTTTGTGTCTTAATCTCACTCTTGGGATCATTTAAGAACCGTCCTCGATATCAAATCGGGACATTTTATTTCTTACATTTTTGGCGTCATGGAGAGGATCCCTTGAGACGAGAGTGCTGTAATACCTTGCTGTGTTGGATGCAAACTTTTGGATATTAAATAATCGTTTTTGTATAACATTAACATGTGACCTCCTGAGAGCGAATAGGGGAAACTTGGATATCAAGGTGTGGCCCTCTCAGGATGATAATCCCTTTTGTATTAGGAATTGTTGTGTTGGATACTCTTTGCTACATCAAGGTTTGACCTCCTGAGAGCAAATAGGGGAAACTTGGATACTAAGGTGTGGCCCTCTCAGGACGATAATCCCCTTTGTATTAGGAAAAAGAATGGCCGCCCTGAAGGCAGCTGATGTTTGTGATCATGTGCCCTCAAGGGCTGAAGGAGTAGATAAACTATATGATCTTTTGGAAGCGCACCGATCTCATCCCTCAGTCCAGGGATGAGATTGGGCGAAAAACCACTGGTTTCAACCACAGAGTGTGGTGGATCGGATAAGAGTATTGCAGAAGGAAGCTAAGGTTAAGAAGGGAAAGGGAAAAGCTATAATTTGTGCAGTGCTAGGAGCGAGTCTGGCAGCTGCAGTGGAAGAGAGAAAAGAGAAGTTTATTCAAGCTAATAATGTCATAGATTCCTAGCAAATGGTCATACAGACCCTGCAGAAGCAATTGAGAGAAATCAAAGAATGTTTAGAGGAGGAAAGGAATCAAAATGCAATATTGAAAAATGAGTTGAGGATACAACTTCTGGCAGAGACGGACACATTGGCGGAGGCAGAAG
>VZZY01013340.1:0-18907 GCA_013400335.1 Eurystomus gularis | reverse complement strand
AAATTGATTTATAGAGATAGGGATAAATCTCACTGTCTCTCAATGGTGGTTATTCACCATCAGTTCACTTATCATAATGGCTTAGTGTGCTGATCCATATTTTTTCCACTAAATTACTTTTCATCTTGTATTATGTTGTGAGGTATCTCAAAACTTTTATTATATTAGAATAACTTCTTTCCGTCACTCAGATTTGCAACAGGAAAGCACAATTCCACCCAGAGCTCTAAACATTCTGACTCATTTGTGAATTCATAAGTTGGTTGGTTTGGCCTTTTACCTGTGTATTGAAAAATATTAAATGAACTTTTATTTTCGTGAAAAAAAAAANCAAAAGGGTTAAAAAAAAAAAAAAAAAAAAAAAAAACAAGAAAAAAACTGAGTTTCAGTTAGACATCTCCTAGTTTATTTATTCTAGATCCGTACTAAATGAAGGCAGTACCTTTAGTTCAGACTCTAGGTGATAATATCAAAGGTAAGGTGCATCCCTATGTACAGGGGAAGCAGAAAGATGGCATTTATTTCACTTAAAACATCCAGGTAACAGCCTTTTCTTAGGGCAGGATGTACCTCACTTTTCACTTTCAATACAGATTATTTTGTCGTATTTTTAACAGATGTCATTTGTCTTGGATTAGATGTCTTACTTTTAACTATGCACTGGAATTTACTTCTTAGTATGACTTAAAACTGACAACCAATCTCAGAAAGCAATATCATAAAACAATGGATTGTAAAGGAGTTCATTAAAAAACAAGAGGAGAGAGGTCAATGAGAATGATTAAGCCTTTGCAGGTGGCAAAGAAACCCTAGAGGCTCTAAGAGGTTCTCTTTCTACAGAGAAGAAAAAAATGACCTAACACAGCTAGAATCAAGAAAACATAGGTTATTAAAAGCAATCTTGACAAAACTTTAAGTTGTGGTCAAATGAGGAAAGTGGTAAGTTCATTAACTTTGGTAATCTAATTGCAAAAAATGCAAACTCCTTTTTGGCTCGTTGAATTGCAAGGGTCATTAAAGATAATTATCCTGTTTAAAATATACCGTCATCAGGAATGTTGTTACTGGCCTAGAAGGCTGAAGGATAACTAAGATTTGAAAAGACTGATCAAACACAAAGGCATGACAGTACAAAAGAAAAGATGTCTTGAATCCATTTTTCCTTTCAAGATATTTAGGAAGTAATTTTTAATTATTTTTTTTAAGGAGAATATATCAGATTTCAGACTGAAGTCTAAGTAGAAGTTGAGGTAAGAAGGTGAACAGAGATACCGTGCAATGACCAGGTATTTTTCTTCCAAAAAACCCAGAAGAATGGCCAAAGTGCTTCTACTGTGGACAATGTCTTGCTGGAAATTGTATCGGCATCAATAGAAAAGCAGTTGGTGATTATTGTACTAGTTTCTAAAAAATTCCTGAGGAGGACTGAAGAACTGCACATATTGATAATTTATCTCTTTTGGCCAAAGCAGAAATTACTTGAAATTGTAGTATTAATTAACTCAGAGGCAAACACAGTATATTTTAAAGGAGAATTAAAATAAATCTTGGAAAAAGAAATGTGCTTCAGGAATGCTCCTGGAATACAGGGAAGAAACTTACAAGCATGTGGAAAAGAATTACCAAACTGATATTTTCATCTGAAGTAGAAATTACATTGTCAGAGGCTAAGAGGTTAAATAACCTGGTTAATTAATTAACCTGGTTAAATAACACAAGAAACAAAGGTCAGATCAGTTTTCAATTAAAATGAAGTTTTTTGAGAACTGCTTTTAAGCCCAGGAAATATCTGGAAAATATGCTAAACAGTGACAGAGAAGGAATTGTATTAAGCTATTCAGAGTAATAAAAATGAAGATTGATTATGAAGAATTGCAGAGAACTGTATGAGACTTAGAAACTGACTAACTGTGAGAGAAAATGGCAGAAAAAATTCAATTTAGATAAATGTCAAGTGGTGAAGTTGGAATAAATCCTAAACTTCATACACATATTGACAGATAATCTCCTGCTCACAAATATTTGATGCAGTTATAATATGAATATCATATAAAACTATGAAATTTGTTGGCCAAATATTCTGTGATGGTCAGATAAGTGAAATACCTATACAAAATTGTTAGAAAAGCTATGTAAAGCAAGACAGAAAGCAATACTGTGCCTTTGTGTTAATTAATAGAAAATATGAATTTTAAATACATGTGCAGTTCTGTTAGCACTTCCTTGTCCCTTCCCCCAAAAGAGAATAGAGCTGGTAAAGGTAAGATCGCTTATTACTGTTTGCTAGTTTTTCCTGGTAAGTCTTTAATTCTTTCATGTATTTAATAAGAAAAACAGCTGTTGGTTGCTAATTAATAAAAGTATAAATTACTAAATTTTTGTACTCCTACAATATCCATAAATATATCATATAGTATATATGATGTATAAAATATGTATAGTATATGAGATGTATCTACAAGTAGTTCTTAGGAAATAATCTTATATGTATATGTTTTACATATATGTAAGTTCTGAGAATCTTCAAAAGCAAGTGAACCAATCTTTTGAATGTTGATTTTGTTGTTCTGAGCAGAAAAGTTTTTTTTTTTCTCTTTTAAATAATCTTATAACTACTTAGGCTGTCAGTTGTTCACCACATTTTAATTCAATGATGTGTTTTAAATTATCTTGGCTGAAATTTTCAGGTCCTGTCAATAAAGGTGACAACTTAATTCTAAATACAGACAGGAATGGACAAAAAAGTAACCAGTCAAATGCTCTGTCTGGATCATGATCAGGAAAGCTTAATATTTTTTGCATCCTTCCAAGGCCACAAATATTAACAGCACACACACACAAAAATGTCTGAACTGGAGAAACTCCTGGTCCTACAGGATTGTATCAGACCCTATAAGCTAATGTAATGCCTAGGAAGCCACTGTCTGGCAGAAGATGAGTTTGTTTCTACAACCTTTCCTTTTGACCTGCCCCTCTGCAAACCAAAAACTTGACTTCCCAGCAGATTTCTTACACTTTCTAACTCAGCTACTAAATGGAAAACGTTTATTCCCAAATGCTACTGTGTTAGGTTTGTGTCTAGCAGGGTTTTGATAGTGGAGGGGGCTACTACTGGCATGGCTCTTGTAAGAAGCTGCCTTGTCTTCAAGTGGCACCCACTTCTGGCCAGGGCTGAGCCGATCAGCAATGGTGTAAGTGCCTCTGTAATAACATATTTAGGAAAGAAGAACCTGTTAAGCAGGTTCTTTTGTTTTGGAGAGGAGTGGGACATGAGAAAGACAACTATGCAGGCACAAAGGTCGGTGAGGAAGGAGTGAGGAGACGTGTGCTCGAGTGGCAGTTCCCCTTTGGCCCATGGTGAGACAGCAGGCTGAGTCCTTGCATCCCATGGAGAGCAACAATGGAGCAGATACTGGCCCTGAAGGCCATGGAGTACCCCACACCTGAGCAGGGGACTGCTCCCGAAGAAGCCTGAGACTCAGAGGGAAGCCCGTACTGGATCAGTTAATCACCCAAAGGACTGAAGCCCATGGAAGATACCTACACTGGTTGGAGTGGTTTATGGAGGCCTGTCTCCCATGGGAGGCACACCATGCTGCAGCACAGGACAACTGTGAGTTTTCCTGAGGAGGAAGGAGCAGCAGAAACAGCATGGAAGGGACTGGGACTGACTGCAACTCCTGTTCCCCATGCCCCTGTGCAGCTGGAAGAGAGGAAGTAGAGAATCGGGAGCAGAGCTGAGCTCAGGGAGAAGAGCGGGATGGGAGAAGGGTTTTTAAGATCCAGTTGTTTTTCCTCACTGTCCGACTCTGTTTCAATTGGTAAATTGGTGGTGGGTTATGCTGTTTAAATTAAATCAATTTTGTTTCTCCGGGTCAATTCTGTGTTTTACCTCTGGCCATAATTGGTGAGTGAGCCCTCCCTGTCCTTTATCTCAACCCTTGAATCTTTTGTTGTATTTTCTCCTTCCCATCCCACTGGAGGTGGGTAGGAGTGAGTGAGCAGGTCCCTGGTGCTTTGCTGCTGGCTGGCTGGACTTAAACCACGACAGCTACATACCGAAGGGAACAGATTGAGCATGTCCTATGAAAAACATGCTCTCTTTCTCCTTATTCCTGTTAACCTTTACATACATAAGAAAATATTTTTTAAAATATCCTAGCTGAATACCCACGCAGAAAAAAAAGAGTATTTCATACATTACTCAAATACATGTGAACTGTACCAAAAGGTAAAGGCTAACCACATAACTAAGTATCTAGACTAGATAGATTTGATAATAAAACAATACATTAGGTTATGTGCATGGATATTTTAGTGCCACAGATGTTCATAATTTTGATGGATGCAAACGGATACTCACAAACAGTTAAAACTATTATTAAATAAAACTGAAATATGTTTTTCCTGTAGGAATCTAATAAATATCATAGTTACGGTTTGTTGTTGTTTGGGTTTTATTTCTGCCAGTCACATTGGAACTGTGCTTCACCACTTTGACCTAGTGAATCAATGACTAAAAAATCCCTTCAGATTCTTCTGCATGCTTCTTATATTTTAGATCCATATCTTCCATTTAAAGAAAAAAAAAATTAACCGGCATTTACAGAAGTCTTACTCTAAATTAAACATAAATACAAATACAGAACTAGAAGTACATGGTCTTTCTGTCAGACTAACACTCTAATTAGCAAGTTAGCACCTAATCTGTACTTAGGATAGACAAATTGGAAGACATTTTGTATACAAAGATCTAGAACTTAGAGTTTAAGTTTGAATGTAGTCCATGGAAGTCAGTGAATTTCCGGTTTTGGGAATCACACTCATTCTTTGTCACCAAGTAAATATCTGTTTTAACACTGTTACAACTGTGTCAGAAGGCATAGGTATGTAGGCATAAGGCTTTGGCAGTACAAGAAGATATTGACCCTTGCCTGTCATTAAAATAACAATTTATTAAATTTACATTTTTCAAAACTATGGAAAAGTCAAATGAACTTGAAAAAACATAAAAAGCATCAGTCAATTATTTGCTTGTTTTCTTTCACACATTTCTTTTCAATTTTTTTTTTACATTTAATTTTATGGGTATGTTGACAGCTCTCTCACTCAATTGTCCCTGTGATGAAAAAGCCATGATGAACTGGAGAAACAGATACACTGTAAAAATGATTAATTATTGCATGCATTCTGGTTTAATTCTCATAAGGTGATCATTCAGTGAATACCTATTTTGTGTATATATACAGGATATTTTTTGGGAGATTTCTGTGTCTATGCACTTTATCTGAAAATCTGACAGGAGCTGCAGGCTGATCTGAAAGGCCAAAATAGAAAGCCTGCAACCAGCAAGATGGCATTTTACACAAGCTTTTAGTGAATTAATTATTCACAGGAAACTGAACCTCAAAAGTGTGAGTGTTTTTAAGCAACATAAAACCTGTGTTTTATTAATTGTTAATGACAAAGAGTTCTTTCCCTCTTTTCCTCACAAACTGTTTCCCACAGAGAGACATCTTTAGACTGCATCTGAAGCTACATCTGCTCTGTAATGTATACAGATAGAAATGTAGAGAAGGGGCCTGACAGCAAATGAGAACCAAGCTGTAGACATCTTCACACAAAAGACAAGTGGTTTGGTTTTTTTTTAAGACTTTCAAACTTGTAACTGTATGAATTGTATGAATATGACACAAATTGAGTTTGGATAAGAGTATGCAACAACACTCAGTTTGTTCAGCAGCTCAATGAAAGGGGCAGGTTTCACTCTGTTTCTGAGTGAATATTTGTCTGTGGCAATGAGGCACTTTTGGCGTCTGAATGGTTACTTTAGCAGAGAATTAAAAACTGGAGTAACCAAATGTGGAAAAGCTTTCTTTCATAGAAATGTTTCTTCAAAAGTCTTTGAATGTTATAGAAAATCCTGAAGAAGACTGTATTCCTTGGGTCTGGTGACATTGAACAGTTGTTTTGTCAGCTACATATCCTGTTGACTAACTTTTTATCTAACTATAGCTGGATATACATATAAATGAAAGTTAACCAGAGCTAATCTGAACATTTTGCATAGATATAAGAGAGAACACAGTGGGATGGAAGAGAGAAGGGATTGAGGGAGAGAGGGAAATAAGTCGAGCTGAACACATTTTCTATTTAGTCATCCTATGTTATTTTCTTTTCTGTGGGCTTGTCCAGCCTCCCCTTGATCTTTTAGAAACTCTCAGTCCATGAAGAATAGAAGGCTTTTCTCTGTTCTGTTGCTGACTTATTATATTCAACTTTCAGTCCTTTATTATACCCTTCAGAATTTGTTCTGAAGAGCTACTACCTACACTATAGCTCCTCTCCCTGTATTTACACACACTAACATAGCGCCTGTCTTTACTGTAGCATGTTTCATTCCTTCTGACCACTTCTCCGATTTGTCAAAGCTATTTTAAACTCTAATGTTGTGCTTCAATGGTCTTGCACCCTCTTCCACATTAGTAACTTTTGCAAATCTGTCAGACATGCCTCTATTTCGTATTCTATTTCACTAATAGAAAACCATTACTTTTTCTGGACTTTTGAGTATCAAGTTTGCACTTACTCTTTCATCTAGACCCAGTTTCTATAGCTTGCTTGTAAGAACATAATCTCAGAAGAATATTAAACATCTACTGCTTTTCTTCTTTCTATATGGCTACTTTCCACACTTATCTAAAAGGATGCTTCCTTGGAAGGAAAGTAAAATGGTTTGATCAATTTTGTTCATGACATATCCATGCTAGCTTGTTACTACTCATCTCTTAGTTATCTTCTAAGATCTTGTAAGTAAGTTGATTATTTGTTCAGTAATTTATGTGTCCCAACCTAGCTTCAGTGCTGAAAGAGAAAAGGTGTGGAATAGAAGGAGACATTAGGGGTTTGCATTTAAATTCATATGTTGAAAAGTTACCTTGCACATTGGGAAAAAAATCACAGATCATCCCAAAAAAACATGAAGCAACATCCAAAAAAGAATACTCATAAAGTGTGTGTATAAAACTAATCTTCAGCTACAGAGGCCAATGTTCTTACTTGTAGTTTACAGTTAGTGGAATTACAAAAATCTTTTAAAAATGGAATCTAATTTAGTCATTGAGAATTGCTGTCCAGAGTAGCATTCTTCCTTCAATGACCCATGAGGAAACCTAGGCAGCTTTAGCTTCTGAAAGCTGAGCTTTACTCCTATTGCATCAGTGAAGCAACGTGCACTTCAGTGTACTGGAAATTAAAACCATAAAAAAGTCTGCTTTCCCTCATTATTTCCTATTACTTCCTCACTAACAGGGACGATGAGTGAAGACTGTCTTAGACCACTCTTGATTCACCATTCCTTCATGAAATATAAATTCTTACATATTAAAATGGGTTTAGGGATCTGTGAAGTGGGATCACACTGCCTAGCACACAATTCTAAACCTTTATGTAGCTTTTTGACACATCATCTCCTGGTAAGTTTTGAAATGAAAAATACTCTGATTTAAGTATGAAAGTAGGAAAGACATTTAAGAGTAGAAAGACTGAAAAAGAATACTTCTTAAATGAGCACTGACAAACTTGCAGAAAAAAATAGTCAAATCATCAAGATAATAAAGTTCAGGAAATAAGAACACATGAATGTCATAGACATAGTAAGTATATCTGAAATAAGGAAAGGGTCAGGTAAGACCTCAGGGTCACCTTTTCTGCCTCCATTCTGATTCTACAATGCATGAAGTATTGCATGAAAATTTTATTCACCATAAGAACAAAAAAATTGAGCTCACAGGAGAATAGCTCAAGCTTAATTTTGAGGCACTCTTCTTAACAGGATTTAACCACTATAGAGTTGGTAGAGAAGATATGTTGTTTCTCATTAAATTTGGCCTTACATTATTTATTGACTGTAGAAAAAAATTTGCTCCTACACATGGTGAAAGCTATGAAAACTCAGGTATGCTATTCAGAATAGTTAAAGAAAAAGTACATATTACACATTCCCCTATTATAGTCTCCAGAACTGGGCTTTAAAATGCTACTCACTGATTTAGATATATTTGAGATTACCATCATTATATTACTAAACTGATGAAACCTAAGCTAAAAAAAAATGAACTGTAAAAGTAAACAGCTTTTATATTTGAAAAATTTATGGCAATGTGATGCATAATATTTTTTCATTTTCCAAAAAATATTGTTTGTCAAATTTTTAGAAAATATGTCTTTTTCTCTTAAAGTATTTTCTTATGAAATTGCCAAAGATTGAGTTCATAACTCTGGGTTTTTGGTTTTTTGTTTCCAGTATTGGCTTATTACTACAAAAAAAATTAATAATCACGAATTGTGAAAAATACAATTGGAACTTTTTAAAGATAACAGTAAGCTGGGAGAAAGTCAAAAAGATTTAAAGGACAGATTTATTTTCTTCTTATTCTAAAATTTTCTGTCGCTAAGCAAATGAAAATCAATTATCTGAAAATATGATAACAGTTGAAGAAAAGTGATGTGAAATACTGTACTTTTCTCATCTGGGAATTGATGTGAACAATTTGGCAGAGGTCAGTAGCTACAACAAACTGATAAGCAAATTAAAACATTGGAGGAATAGTTCTCCCAGTAGAAGTAAGAACTGGGGAAAAAATAACTGAATTAAAATACTTTGTTTGATCACCATAAAAGCTTTATGCTTATTTTAGTTATTTTTCTGAAGTTAAAATGTAAGAAAAAACAAAAACAAAAAAAAAAGAAAGAAAGAAAAACACAACCTAAATACATTTTTAACTCTTTAGTGCTGACTGTCTCAAAGCAAAACTGACATTTTGACATTTTTGCCTAAACACACACAGATTTCATGGGGTGGGCTTTTTTTGGACAAAGAGCATGATAAATTCTGTATACATTCATGGATACCTTTAACTAATAAAAATTTAATTTTTGTTTTTTATGGAAAAAGAAAAAGAAAAAAACACTCCACTTGTGCTATAAGATTTCTGATAGTGCTTATTTAAATATTTTTCCTTTTCCATCTGTATATGAATGCTTGGTTTGTTAAATAGTTATATATATATATAAATACTACATATATATGACTGAGTCTAATGTACTACAATGTGAGTACCTGTTACAGTTCATTGTGTCTGATTGCTAATGTTCTCCCATTTGTGGGAAGTTAAAGGAAGTGATTAACAAGTAACAAGAAAGCACATCTATAAAGCACTTCAAGAATATCAAGGAACAATGACAAAATGATGACAAAGCTGTAATTTAGAATATTATCTCCATCCCAATATTTGTAAATCAATTAAGGAGAAAGATTTATTCTTTCCAATCAAAATTAGAGAGAAATGAAAATACTAAATTCTTAAAGGAAGACTAAGAATAATATTACACTGAACGGATTATATTTGGTATAACTTCAGTTAAGAAACAAACTTAAGACAACTTAACTGAACTGGATTTGCCAAAATTTGCAAACCTCCTAAAGATTAGACAAGATGAAATGTGCACAGAGGCTTTTTTTTTTCTTCTTGTTTTTCTTTTTTTTCATCTGTTATGAACCCTTGGGGTGAATAAATAATACTTTGTTTGAAGAATTTATATTTGAAATCACTTTAATCAGTCTCTGTCACAGGTTCCCATAGGAAAAAATGCCTCTCAGGTTCATAAAGTATGCCGCGATTGAGAGACGGGACAAAGCTTGATGCAAGCAAGTGTCATTTTATTTTTTGTCTCATCTGATTTGTCTTTGGATGACCCATGACTGTATTCACATAGCAAATCAAACAGAACAGAAGAGAACAGAACACAACACAACACGAATATTTCACTTGTCAGGGACCTACAACGGTTTTCCTGAACACTTCCTGACCAAATGTCAAGGCACTTTATGAAGGACACTGTCCAATTGCCTCTTTTCAAGGCACTAAACAGCATGGGGCACTGACCACCTCTCTAGGGAGCCTGTTCCAGGGTTTC
Source organism: Eurystomus gularis (assembly GCA_013400335.1). NCBI lineage: Eukaryota > Metazoa > Chordata > Aves > Coraciiformes > Coraciidae > Eurystomus > Eurystomus gularis. The sequence continues at coordinate 8,929 of VZZY01013340.1, read as the reverse complement.
ACTGTCCTCTCAATAAAGAATTGCTTCCTACTGTCCAGACTGAACCTTCCTTGATGCAGCTTTGAACCATTCCTGTGCAACCTGTCACTGGATCTCAGGGAGAAGAGCTCAGCACCTTTCTCTCCTCCTCCCCTCCTCAGAAAGCTGTAAAAAGCAATGAGGTCACCCCTCAGACTCCTTCTCTCCAGACTAGATAAACTCAGAGTCCTCAGCATCTCCTCACAGGACATTGCTTCCAACCATTTCACCAGCTTTATTGTCCACCTCTGAATGTATTAAGTACCTTAACTTCTGTCTGGAATTGTGGGCCCCAGAACTGCACACAGTACTCAAGGTGAGGCCACAACAACCCTAAATACAATGGGATAATCAGCTCTTTTGAGCTGCTGATTAAAAGCTACAAATGATAACTTGAAGAAGAATCACTGTTCTCACAGAGATGGGTAAAGTTTATGCCAGGTTTTTACTTTATTTAAGTTCAACACAAGTACAAATCAGAATGAGGTGTGGCATAGCAATTTCTGCAGTCCACTCCAACAACCTGTCCCTTCCTTTTTAGGACACAAGTAGAAAAAAATTGAAGATAAGTGCTCTAAATAATAGAGCAAAGTATCTTATAAATTTTTTACACTGTGAGCCACTGCATTTGGATTATCTAACTTGTCAGATATAGAAAACACAGTAGCTGTAAAGAAAAAATTAGACAGTATGTCAAAAATCATTGATGTCTGATTTCCATATAACAAATAATGACAAAAATGTGTATGCATTTTTCAAAACCGCCTCAGAAGACACTGAGTAAAGTAGTTAGAAATGAAAGAGAAGTCAGGCCATTTTAATGATATAGATGAAGAATGAGGACGAAATGCACATCATCTCTGCAAGCTCCAGGAAAAGTCATCCTGTGTCAAGCTCTGTTGAGGACTGTGGTGGGTTGACCTTGGCTGGATGCCAGGTGCTCACTGAACTGCTCTATCATTCCCTCTCGTCAGCTGGACAATGAAGAGGAAATATGACAAAAGCCTCGTGGGTGAAGACAGGGAGACATCATTCACCAATTCCTGTCTTCAATAAAACAAACTCAGCTTAATTAAGTTAATTTATTGCCAGTCAAATCAGATTAGAATAATGAAAAATAAGAACAAATCCTCCACATTCCTCCCACCCCTTCCTTCTTCCCACGCTGGACTTGACTCCCAAGGTCTCTACCTCTGAATTTTTCTACCTCCTTCACCACCAGCGGCGCAGGGAGATGGGGAATGGAGGTTGGAGTCAGGTCATAACACATTGTCGCTGCTTACCCTCCCTCTTCACACTCTTCCCCTGCTCCAGTCCATGTTGGTCCCACCCATGGAAGACAGTCCTTTATGAATTTCTCTAATGTGAATCATTCACATGGGCTGCAGTTCTTCATTAACAGTTTCAGCATGAGTCCTTTTCATGGGGTTCAGTCCTTCAGGAACAGACTGTTCCAGCATGAGTCCCCTGTAGGGCCACATGTCCTACCAGCAAACCTGCTCCAGCATAGACTCCTCTCCACAGGTCCACAAGTCTTGCCAGGAGCCTGCTCCAGTGCAGGCTCTCCACAGAGTCACAGCCTCCTTCAGGGTATGTCCACTTGTTCTGGAATGAGGTCCTCCATGGGCTGCAGGGTGGATATCTGCTCCATCATGGACCTCCATGGGCTGCTGTGGAATAATTACTGGGGGTGACTTGGCAATTAAACTTGTATAAAGGATACAGCATTATTCGCACATTAAGGAAATGTATAATATTAAGGAAGCCTCCAGGGCAGTGTGCAACTGGTATGCAAGGAATCCCTTCCATGATGGTTCCCTAAGCAACACAACCTGCAGCTTTGGAAACAGCACAGAGGGTGGAGCGGAGTGAAGACGCCTGGACTTTAGTAAAGCTTTTGACATTGCTTTCCATTATCCTGAAAAAAATGGCTGCTTAGGGCTTGGGTTGGAGTACTCCTCACTGAGTGAAAAGCTGGCTGGATGGACAAGCCCTAACAGTGGTGGTGAATGGAGTTAACTCCAGTTGGCGACCAATTGCAAGTGGTGTTCCCCAGGGATCACAAGTGGGTCATGTTAACTTCAATGTCTTTATCAATGATCTGGGTGAGGGGATCAAGTGCACCCTCAGTAAGTCTGTGAACGATACGAAGCTGGGCAGGAATGTAGATGTGCTTGATGGTATGAAGGCTCTTCAGAGGCACTTGGACAAGCTGGATCAATGGGTTGAGGCCAATGGGATGAGGTTAAACAAGGGCGAGTCTTGCACTTGGGTCACAACAACACCATGCAATGCTACGGGCTTAGGGAAAAGAAGCTGGAAAGCTGCCTGGCGGAAAAGAACCTGGGTGTGCTGGTCGACAGCCAGCTGAATATGAGCCAGCGTTGTGCCCAGGTGGCCAAGAAGACCAACAACATCCTGGCTTATATTAGAAATAGTGTGGCCAGTAGGACTAGGGAAGTGACCATGCCCCTGTACTCAGCACTGGTGAGGCTGCACCTCAAATACAGTGTTGGGCCCCTCACTACAAGAAAGACATTGAGGTGCTGGAGAATGTCTGAAGAAGGGTAATGAAGCTGTTGAAGGGTTCAGAGCACAAGTCTTGTGAGGAGTAGCTGAGGGAACTAGGGTTGTTTAGCTTGGAGAAAAGGAGGCCCACAGGAGACCTTATCAGTCTCTACAGCTACTTGAAAGGAGGCTATGGTGAGGTGGATGCTGGTCCCTTCTGCAAGTAACAAGTGACAGGACAAGAGGAGGTGGCCTCAAGTTGCACCAGGGGAGGTTTAGATTGGATATTAGGAAAAACTTTTTCCCAGAAAGGATTGTTAAATAGTGGAAAGGCTGCCCAGGGAAGTGGTTGAGTCACCATCCCTGGTAGTATTTAAAAGACATGTAGATGAGTGCTTAAGGACATGGTTTAGTGGTGGGCTTGGCAGTGTTAGGTTAATGGTTGGACTTGATGATCTTAAAGGTGTTTTCCAACAGAAAAGGTTCTATGATTCTATGATTTTACATTTCCTCATAAAATAAGACTGAAATGACACACTGTGGGATTGAGGACATTTTGGGCTAAAACTGCGTTTGGAGTAAGAATTCAAGAAAGTCGTGTAGATTCTTCAGAAAGAAGACCAATAAAAGATGTAAGAGGAAGAATCCCTACAGTTTCCAAATTAAAGGAAACATGGAATGAGTAGCTAAATTCTTTCACTTCTACCATTTATGGAATACTAAGACCTTCAAACCACCTGTAGAACTTTGAGGCATTTTCAGTCACAGTCTCTTCAGGCCAAAAATCGTGCTGCTTTTCAGAACTGGTCTTTCACACCTCTTTTACCTGAAAGCTACATCTCCAGAGTGCAACTATTACTGAGGTTGAAACAGAAGACTGCAAAAGCCAAGTACCACAAGAGCAGGGTAGATTTATAGCAATGTTACCCTTCTTGTAACTATTCCAGACCAAGAATTTAGGGAATTAGTGCTTAATTCTCCCTGTGCCAATTATTATTACTTACTCAATAGGCACTTGCATTTAACACATCGTAGTCACAACTGTATGGCTTATGTCCTTTACCAGTCAAATCAGGAATGCACCTACAGTTCTGGAATACATACAACTATTTGGGGGAAGGTGCAATTCTGATATAAGCTTATTTAGGCCAGTAAAATGCCTTCTGCTTCAGTAATTAGCCTTAATTAAATTCAAAGTGGACTTTACTATCAATAAAGTTGAATGCACACTAGTGTCCACCCAGCCAAAGGCTTCTAGAAGTAATTTATTTGCATGAAAGATGTATTTGAACAGGACTTGTCTCCAGGCAATCTCTTGTAATGCTTAATTATCCTTGCAGTCATTTTTTCGCCCTTACATGTAGCTGAAAACTCTCTTGTTTCAATTTATGACCATATGCTCTCATCCTCCCATTCTGTATTTCAGTAAGAAGCCAATCTCTAGCTTGTCAGTAACCCCAACATAGGTACTGCAAGATAGCTGTTAGGTGCCTATAAGCCTTCCCTTCTGTGAGGGTCATGGGCCAACACCACACAACTGCTCACTCACTGCTTCCCCACCCTTTCTTCCCCTATGTTGCAGGAGGAGAACTGGGAGGGAAAAAAAATGTGAAAAACCCCATGAGCTGAGATAAGGACAGTTTAACAGAACAACTCAAATAGAAGAAACAACAGCAGCAATGATAATACCAATGAAATGATATGTAAAGCAAGTGATAAAAACCACAAGACTCTAGCCGGTATCGGAGAGCCACTGTCCCTGCTCCAACATATAAGATTTGTCTTTCCAACATACAAGACTTTGCATTTGTCTTTCTTAAATTTAATGAGATTCTTGTCAACCTATCTTGATCCCTCAGTGGCAGCCCTGCCTTTTAGCAATATCTCAGTTTGGTGTCACTTGCAGACTCGAAAAGGTAGGACTCCTAGACAGACCCCTGAGGATCTCCAGCTGTAAGTAGCCTCCAGCTACAGTGCAGTCACTTAACTGCTGCCCTTGGAGCCTTATAATTCACCAAGCTTTTCACTTATATAGCAGACCATTCCACTGGGGATGATGTTCCTTCTTGAACACAAAGATGCTGTGAGGGATAGAGCGCAAAGCCTTGCTGAAGTCAAGTTAAATTCCATACAGTGCTCCCCACTCATCTAATAATTTCATCACAGAAGTCAATTAGGTTGTTTAAACATTTTCTACACTTGGTACATACACACTATCTATTACATATATGTAGTTGATGTGTGAGCCACATCAAAATGCTATCAGCCAGCGCTTTCAGCACCCCACTCCTCCAAATGTATATCATCTGGTCCTATCAATTTAAGTTTTCTCAAGAGATCCCTGACTCAATCCTTTCAGAGTACTTGTATTTTCTCTCTTCCTTCTACCCTATGAGTAGTCTTGAGAGGTCTCTTAGCTTATTCACAATGTAATTTATTTATTCCTAAATAAATGGTTTTGATATGTTTTGTTGTGGTTTTTTTTGTTGGTTGTTTTTTTTCATTACATACATTATTATCTAGAATTTTTATATTCCTTTCTGTTATTCATTTGAGCTATCTTTAATTAACCTCAAACGTCACTAGAGAAACTGCTGACATGGTTGAACAGATTATTCTGGACTACTAATGAGGCACTATGTTCATGTTTACAGTAATACTGAATAGGTAGAGTCACCTATTAGAATAAAACATACTATTTATGCAGTTCTTGATTTGCAATGAAAAATAAATATGCATTATTTCTTTACACATGGTTGTAAATTTTTATTTTGAAATTCTGTTTACAAGGTTCTTCTATTTAGCATGGAAGAAAACATAAACTTACTGTCTATAAGAAACTTCAAGTACCTAACTCTATATTCCTTTTCCCCCACTAAATTTTAATTTTATTACATGACAGTCCTCAGGTCTGACACCCATTGGAAGCTGCACAGATTAGTGCATAGTTTACTCCCCCCTCCCTACCTTTTCCTTAAGCCAAACAAACTTGGCAGGCTGGATACTATGCTTCACAAATCTAGTTCCACAGTGGACTCAGAGTCCAAGGTAAACTCAGCTTGATATTTGGGTCTTTTAAAAAAATTCCTCACCCCTTCATTAAAAAAAAAAAATTAAGCTGCTAAGAAATAGGAGGAAATATGCTTTCACATATTAATAAGAGGTCAAAAGATAAAAAGCAGAAACCAAAAAGTTATTAGTTTTTTGCACAGAGAAGGTTCATGAGAAGAACCATAACAGAAATCTTAGGGATTCTGCTGTTCATCTTATGCCCAAATGATTTCAAAGAGGACTTGTAGAGTAATGTGGTAATTCAAAGATAGCTATCAGAGTAAAACATAAAACAAACTGCAAAGAATTACAAAACAACCTTGCCATCTCTAAAAACCAGTCAAGAAATCATTATATACAATTCAACATAGATAAATACACAAGTGATGCAGGAGATTAATCCTTACTTTAGATACACAGTGAGGAATGTAACATATTGCTACATCTTACATTATTCTAGAATGTTTATAAGCATATGAAGTTGATATCCAGTAGTATAAGAAAATAATGTTAGAAATTTTTATCAAAATAATAAGAATCAGAACATACATGCAACCACATTTCCATGTACTACTGTATAAATCTTCAGCCTAACCAACTCTTGAATACACAGTTCAGAGATATAATACACAGGTAAGCAGTACAGGAACTCACTTTAGTCCTGAGGCTAGTAGTTTGTAATGGTTTGCATCCAGACAACAAACTTCTCTTCCTCCTCAAAGGGGAATGCCTGCTGGAAACAGTCAGTAGCTCATGGTGTAATCCAAAACCATTCCCAGATGTATTCTGGGAGAGTATTAATTGATGCGAATCAAATCATGCCTGTTAGCATATGCTCTGTTTAATCACGAGAATAAGTGCCCAAACTTGAACCCTGGCCATGTCCAGTTGACTAGTGTAAAGAAGTAGGTAGGCATCTGTTACAGGCCTATGACACAGCTGGCATATTTAGCTAAATAAATAATTGCTCTAACACAGTCTGGTTATTTATTTTACTTTTGAAAATCAGCAAGGATGCTGAAGAGAAGAGTTTGATCTGCGGTCTGTTTGTACATTAATGACATGTCTCAGAGAAAGAGCCTGGAGCATTGCCAGCCTTATCCTGCACTACATCAAAAGAAGTGTGGCCAGCAGGTCAAGGGAGGTGTTTCTTCCCCTTTGCTCTGATGAAACACCGACCTGAAGTATTGCATCCATCTCTTCAGCCCTCAGCACAAGAAGGATAGCAGCCTGTTGGGGCAGGTCCAGAGAAGGGCCACAGAAATGATCAGAGGGCTGGAACACCTCCTCTATGAAAAAAGGCTGAGAGAATTGGGGACATTCTGCCTGGAGAAGAGAAGGCTCTGGGAAGACCTTATTGTGGCTTTTCAGTACTTAAAGGAGACTTGCATGAAAGATAGGGACAAACTTTTTAGCAGGGCCTGGACAAGGGGTAATGGTTTTAAACTAAAAGATGGTAGACTTAGACTACTTATAAAGAAGAAATTATTTATGATGTTGGTGTTGAAACACTGGAACAGATTGCCCAGAGGTATTTTAAGATGCCCCATCCCTGAAAAAATTCAAGGTTAGGTTGAATGGGGCTTTAAGCAACATGAACTAGCTGAAGATGTCCCTGCTTATTGCGGGGAGGACTGGACTAGCTGACCTTTAAGGTTCCCTTCTAGCCCAAAGCATTCTGTGATCCCTTCTCATTTAGGAATACACAGCTCTGCTGTACTTATGTATGCAGGTCATACAAAAATACCACTGAAGCTTTCTTAGAGATTACATCACTGTAAGGGATAAATCATCTCCACAGAGAGGCACAAATTATAAGGACCGGATGTGATCCTTGAGCCAGTAATATGATTGCAAAGAGATCTTTCTCCTAGAATTAGGTTTCTCAGAGGGAGGATAGATTTTCCACATTGATCCCTTGATATTTTTGTTTGTTTTAATTGCATACTTATTCCTGATACAAAATCTTCTTTTTAAAGATAGAGGAATGTATACACTGCATGAGAATTAAAGTAATCCTATGTACCTCAGCTCTGCACCATAGATCAAGTCTATGCTTTTTGTGAGACTGTACTTATACATGTAAAAAAATACGGTGATATCTCTTTCAGAGAATCTGGAAACATTGTGATTGATCGTATTTCTTCCTTCCTTCTTAGTCCTCCGGGAACACAGACTAAGATTGTCATTTGCTACTGACACAAAATGGCCTATCTTTTCTTTCAGACTCTTTCACATAAAATTGGTAGAGGCATTAGAATAGAGATTAAAGAGCAGAAGGTTTTACAAAGTTATCTTGCCGTAGGTGAAAATTCTTACAGCTGTTTTATTAATGAGTGCAGAAGACCAGAAATTTAAAAAACAGAAGAGCAGCAAGGAGGATTGTTCTTGCAAAACAGGAAGATTGAGTAAAGGTAAGAAAACTTCCTCATCACTATTGCTTATGATCAAAACATGCTAAAGATTTTTGTTGATTTTTAAATGACAGAATTTTAAGAGATTGAATGTGTTGCATTTCTGAATGATCAATTTGAGAGGTTGTCAGCCTGCTTAGCAAAAATTCTTTTCTCTTTATAAGCTGAGTGCTAAGAAGGAAACATTTCCAGATAAAGTCTTTTTTTTTTGCACTAAGTCTTGAGACTACTGTAGTCATAGTAGGAAGAACAGATTATTGGCAAGGAAGGATTACTTAAGAAAAAAGGTTGCAAGGTTTGTATAACAAAACTATGCTTTGACAAAATATTTAGAAATATAAAATATCTATAGGTGACAATTATGACAGAAAAGGAATAAAATGTTAAACAAAATTTGCCCTAAAGCCTGTCGCTGATGACCACATTTTCTTCTCTGTAGCTGCAGTAACAAAACTGAATGAAGAAGAAACACTACATGCATAAACCAGGGACAGGTTGTAAATTATACTCAACCGATGAAGTTTTTACGTGTCCTTATATTAAAAATATGTTGTTACAGAAGAACAGAAAGTAAAAATCTAGAAAACATATTTCTAAAAACTAAAGATTTTTTTCACAGAATTACAGAACTGCTATGGTTGGAAAAGACCTTTAAGATCACCAAGTCCAACCATTTTCTATCTCTGCCAGGCCCACTTCTACACCATATCATTTAGCACCATATCTAGACAGCTTTTAAATAAATCCAGGGATTGCACCTCAACCAGTTCACTGGAGAATCCTGTTCCAGTCCTTGATAATCCTTTCGGCATAGAAGTTTTTCCTAATATCTAACCCAAACTTCCCCTGATGTAACTTCATGCCATTTCCATTTGTCCTATCAGTTGCAACTGGTGAGAAGAGACTAGCATCCACCTTCCTGTAACCTCCTTTCAGGT
>VZZY01013338.1:0-10536 GCA_013400335.1 Eurystomus gularis | reverse complement strand
TGAATATATCTCTTTATTTCAGTATCTTGTATGACCAAAGTGTTTAATCGACCTATCTCTAGAAAGTAAACAGGGGACAGGATTGAAGTTTACTGTTCACATTTAGTTTTGAGATATCATGGCTTTTCAATTTTTACATGACAAACTTCAGTTTGAATGTCTTACTAACAGTATTTTTCCCTGCTATTATTCTCATTGAACATTAAAAAAGGACTGGCATTTCTTTCACCTGTATCTGGTGGTGGCTTGACCTTGGCTGGCCTCCAGGTACCCACCAAGCTGATCTATCACTCCCCCACCTCAGCAGGACACAGGGAGAAAAAAATATTCAAAAAGTTATGGGTTGAGACAAGGACGCTTACCTGTTACCATTATGAGCAAAAGAGACTCAACTTGGTAAAATTAATTTATTGTCAGTTAATCACCTAGTAGGATAATGAGAAGTAAAAAACAAAATTAAAACCACCTTCCAACCACTCCCACAGTCCATAACACTTCATCTCTGCTGCTGCTTCTTTCTCATGCTCTTCTGCTGTTCCAGTGTGGAGTCCCTCCCACCTGAGATGGTCCTTCATGAACGTCTCCAACATGAATACTTCTCATGGGATGTAGTTCTTCAAGAACTTCTCTAGTGTGGGTCCTTTCCATGGGGTACAGTCCTTCAGGAAGAGACTGCTCTAGCATGGGTCCTCCACAGGGTCACAGGTCTGGCCAGCAAAGCATGGGCTTCTTTCCAAGAGCTACAGTTACTGTTGGGAGCCTGATCTAGTGTGGGCTCTCCATGGGCTGCAGCCTCCTTCAGGGCATATCCACCTGCTCCAGCATGGGGTCCTCCAGTGGCTGCTGGGGAATCTCTGCTCCAGTGCCTGGAGCACCTCCTCCTTCTTCTTCACTGACCTTGATGTCTGCAGGGCTGTTTCTCTCTCGTTTTCTCACTCCTTTCCCTCACAGCTGCTGCACAGTGTTTTTAACTCTTTCTTAATTGATATCACAGATGTGCCACCAACATCACTGATCGACTCAGCTTTGGCCAGTGGTGGGTCTGTATAGGATTCAGCTGGAACTGCCTCTGTCCAACATGTGGGCAGTTTCTGGTGTCTTCTTACAGAAGTCACCCTTGCCACATAAATCAAATAGATTCTACCCCACACCTCTGTGAATCAGGTATTTAAGAATTATCATTAAAATACACATTCATCACAGAATCTTCACAAACTTCAACATCAACAAAAAGAATTCTCAGCACCAAAGTCAAAATAATATCATCGCAAACACCCTGGATGGACACACTCCACTCCTTATCCCTCCACCACAAAATTTGCTGAAGTTATTCCGCTACCTGGCAAAGTCTAGTCCATGTTTTGCCTGTTACATCTTGCAATTAACTGTCCTTATCTTGAATTCCTATAGAGCCCCACTTCTGGGCTCCAAGTTGACCTTGGCTGCCAGCCATGTGCCTACCAAGCTGTTCTCTTACTTCTTCTCAGCAGTTCAAGGGGAGAAAATAAGACCAAAAACATGTGGGTCAAGATAAAGACAGTTTGACAAAGAAATGCAGAGGCTGCACATGGAAGCAAGCAAAACAAAAAGATTTATTTTCTACTTCTCATCAGCAGTCAATATCCGGCCACTTCCCAGGAAGTAGAGCACCAGTATGTGTAGCAATGGCTTTGGAAGACAAACCTCTTAATAATAAATGGTGTTTCTTTCTTGTTTCTCTTAGCTTTTATTGCTGAGGATGACATCATGTGGTATGGGATATTGGTTTAGTCAATTTGGGTCAACTGTCTTGGCTATCTCCCCTCCAAACCTGTTGTGAACCCCTAGCCAAGTGGCCTCCGCAGGGCAGGTTGGAGAGACAGCTTTGATGCTCTGTGAGCACTACTTGGCAGTGGCCAAGACACCGGTGTCTTATCAACACCCTTCTAGCTTTAAATACAAAGCACAACACTGTGAGGGCTGCTATGGGGAAAGTTAGCTCCATCCCAGCCAGACCCAATGCAATATAACAGGAAATCTTGTTCTCACACAGCCTAGACAAGCATTTTTCAGCTTAGACTAAAATTAAAGTACTTCCGACTGGGAAAAAGCTGTAAGAAACTAAGGTATGTGATAGTGGATCAGAGGCCATAGTCATCTAATTTCTTACCTCTCTCTAAGGTCAAAAGCAGAAGTTTGTAGGAGTGGCCTAAGAACTGGGAGAAATATGACTGATCTTTTCCCTGGCCTTCCTGAGGCAAACCAGTACATCCAGAGACTAATCAACAGACCTACTCTCAGGTTACCTGCTCCATCTTATGTTCACTTTTAGTTTTGGGGTGCTTAATATCCAGGGGCCCCAAACCTTAGCAGTGAGTTTCACAGTGTAATTATGCACTGCTTACAAACTGCTTCCTTCACCTCAGTAATCTCAGTGGGTGCCCCTGAACTCTTGGATTACAAAAACCAGCAATTCCAGATGTAATATCTCCGTATGTTTTATGATTTTATGGGCTGCTGTCATATCTTCAGTCATCCTTTTCCAAGCCAAGGACTACAAATGTGCTGAGTCTTTTCCTCTATAGAAGTGGTTCCAAGCCCATCTTTGTTGCCTTCTCTGTGCCTTTCTCAGTTTGCCTGTATTATTTTAACTCCAGTATAATTTAAGTCATTTTTTTGCACAACCAATTAAGTATCTGTGGGGTAGTTCATAGGAAACTTACTCTATGCATTTCGCTCTCATGACTTCCACACAGTTTACACAATTAAAGTGCCATACCAAGCTGCATAACTTGAGGATACTTAAGACATGGAACAACCTAACTAGAGGCATGTAAATATTTCTAAGAAAATATGCTTGTAAAAGGCAGTATTAAGATTCTTCTGATAATCTTAACTATCATACTGTCTCTTGAGTGTTTAATTGTGTATTCATAATAACTTCCTTTTCAAATTATTGGCTTTTGAAAGAATCCTACATTGTATGCAAATTTCTGAATATTGCCACAGGCATTTTGTGTCTGACTCAGACCTCCTATCTCATATTTACAGCAATGCTTCTGGCATATTCAGGGACATTCTTGGAAGAATCCCAAGGGTTATGATCCCAAATACAAGAGAGGTCAAGGAGAGCTGGTTGATTTTCTAGGTTCACCTCTTCCAAGTTCAAGAGTGGACCATTCTAATGAGTAACAAATCAAGCAAATGTACCAGGAGGCCTGCAGAGATGAACAAGTAGCTCCTGACAGTAGAAGTGGATGCAGGGAAAGATGACTCTAGAGAAATACAGAGATACTCTCTGCACATATAAGTAGGAAAGCCAAAGCCCACCTAGAGTCAAATCTGGAGAGGGAGACAGGTATATTCTGCAGGTTTATTAAGAGCAAAAGGAAAACTAAGGGAAATGTGGGCCTGAACCCAAACAGGGAAAGGAAGGTGGTGGCAAATGACATGGGCAAGGTTGATGTACTTAATGGCTTCCTTGCCACAGTCTTTACAGACATATTAGAAGGTAGTGTCAGCCTTCAAGGTCCCACTTGAAAACAGTGGGAACATTTGCAACGAGGAAGGTGGAGGAGGATCAGGTTAGTGAACATTTAAACAAAATACACACAAGTCCACGGGACCTGATGAGATAAAACTGCAAATCCTGTTGAAGCTGCCTAGTTGCAATGCCACTCTCAATTATCTTCAAAAGATCATAGCAATTTGGAGAGGTTCCTAAGGACTGGAAGAAAGCAATCACTCCAAACTTCAAGAAGGGCAGGAATGAGAATCCAGGGAACTAAAGGCTGGTAAGTCTCACCTTGATGACTGAAATGGTAATGAAGTGAACAATCCTGCAAATATTTGCAAATATTTATAAGACAAGAAAGTAATGTGGAGTAGCCAGCATGGATTTATGAAGGGGAAGTCATGCCTGGCCAACCTGATAGTCTTGTACAATGAGATGATGAGCTCAATGGATGAGGTGAGAGCAATGGATGTTGTTTACCCTGATTCTAGTGAGGCTCTTACCCCATCACCTTAACATCCCCACGGAAAAAAATATGAAATACAGACTAGAATACCTGGACAGTAAGATAATTTGAAAATTGTCTGAATTGCAGGATTAATTAAAAAGCTATGATCAGCAGTGCAAAGTCCAGCTCAAAGCTGAAAGCCAGCCACTCATGGTACCCCAGGGGTCAATACTGGAGCCAATACTGTTCAGTAGCTTCATGAATGAAGACAGAAGGACATGGACCTGTTGGAGAGAGTTCAGAGGATGGCCACAAAGATGATCAGAAGGCTGGAGCACCTCTCCTATGAAGGCAGACTGAGAGAGTTGGGGTTGTTCTCTGGAGAAGAGAAGGCTCTGGGAAGACCTTATAGCAGCCTTCCAGTACCTAAACGGGGCCTACAGGAAAGCTGGAGAGGGACTTTTTGCAGGGGCATGTAGTGTTAGAACAAGCGGTAATGGCTTTAAACTGAAATAGAGTAGATTTAGATGAGGTGTAAAGAAGAAGTTCTTCATTGTGAGAATGATGAGGCTCTGGAACATGTTTCCCAGAGAGGTTGTGGCTGGCCCATTCTTGGAAGTGTTCAAGGCCAGGCTGGATGGGGCTTGAACAATTTGGTCTAGTGGAAGCTGTCCCTGTGCATGGCAGAGGGTTTGAAACAAGACAGTCTGTAAGGTCTTGTCCAACCCAAACCATTCTATGGTTCTGTGAAATGTCCTTAAATTATTCAAAGATTTGTTTTAAGACACAAGACAATTTGTTGCCACGTTAATTGCTGCCAAAAAGAATCTCTCAAGTTATCAACCTCTCTCCCTTATCCTGTTTCCAAACCTAATTCTTCCAAATGTAACATGTATACATAAACACAGATAAATATCCATCACCCATTATTATAAGGAAGAATCCATTCAAATTCCCATAAAGGTTATTGGCCTTTTGATTCTATCCATTTTCACCTTCCAGCCACAAGGAGATTTAAGAAGTATTATACAAGTGTAAAGCACATGAGAAAGAATTTCATTTTGTGTAACTTTCAGCTGCTACTCTGTTCATCTGATCACTACCAGGTGCATGATAGTGCAAAAACTTTTTTTCTGTTAGAGGAGATAACGTTGTTTATAACAGTAACAAGACTCAGCATAGTTACAGATGGATCAAAACCAAAAAGTGTCAAGAGCTTTTGTCATTTTGTCCTTGTTTGGACCACAGGCCACCAACCTGGTAATGACTGATCTGTTGTTACAAACATGAAGAATCAGAGAGTTAACAGGGCAAGGCAGGAGGCTTAAAGATGTGAAGATATACTATTGAAAAACTCTGGGTGAGATCCAGTTTGGAACTGAGGCATATTAATTTAGTTTTCCATATGTGCACTAGTTTTATAAGCACCTATTTACTCTGAATGGAGAGCTACTCAGTGCAGTCAATGGAGCCTGGAGAGTGCTCAGCACACATTAAAGTAGATGTTTATTGATGGCCATTTGAATCTCACCCTCTTGAAAATGAGGACAGACTAGGATCAAAGGACAAGCTGGTATGGGTGTACATTGAGCACAGAGAACTCCAGACTTCATGAAGCACACGCTACGTCCCAAAAGTCCCTCAGGTAAAAGCACCTGAAAATACGATTTTTTGTAAAAGTTAGATCTTTTTCCATGGTCTTCTACAGTTTCAAAGTGAGAAATACAGAATACAATTAGTTCCTGTTAGGCAGTAGATGCAACCTACCACAGACAAACTGTAAGTGCAGACTTATGAGGAAAGGAGGCACCCCTGGCCCTTGAGAGCACACCCCACCACCACATAAAAGAACCCCACGGAAAGTTAGACCATTCCTAGCAATGAAAAAAGCCACACTTTGGCATGGTTTTCTAGGTCCCGTGCCCTGGGACAGTACCTCCCCTTCCGGAAGACTGAAAACTCCCAGAAGATGTGAACAAATGAACAATTAACAATGTGTGCAGCCATTTTGAAGCCACTGCAAACAGGAAGTGGGATTTTGCTAAAGGTGTCATTTATGTGACTGTTATTCATGGTACAACACTGGAGAACCAGTGATTGCAAACCTCCTGTCTGAGACTCCTCCCCTGTGCCCCTCAGTGTCCTCTGCCTGACTCAACAGCGATGGACTTTAGAGGCACATCTTGAGATCTCACACACTTAGCTCTGGAAACAGGAAAACAGTATCTGTGGCCGCACTCCAAGAAGACCTTGTCTTTATACAGTCCCTTTCCACTGAAACATCCTTGCAGTTGAATTTAGCTGCACTTGTGGCTACCTGATCTCCCAGCTATACATAGTCTCTGCCTGTTCTCAAGCATAGCTAGGTGAGATAGGAAACCCAGAGCTGAAAGCTTCACATGACAGTGTGGATGCCAGGTACTAGGACAGCTGCCGTACAGTATGCCAGGAATTCACTAGGCTCATCCTTCTACTTTCATATCTGAGCCTATTTGGCACTTGCTGGGCCAATTCACTGACTGCTGGACAGAAACCACTCAGTGCAAGACATGCAAGGAACCTTTTCATGCAATTTCCAACACATCCAGTTCAAGATTGTTCTATAAAGTTTAAAGTGTCCCAAGACCTGCAGTATGCCAATCCCTGCTAATATGTCCAGGGAATAATTCTGCATAAAGTACATTTACAGCCATATGACACCAGTGGCTTCACATGACTACTTAGTTTTCAGAGGCACAATCCATGTCACTGACAATGCAGGCTAGAAAATAACACAGCAGAAATGCATCATTTGGCTGATAAAGCAGAGACAGGCTAGTTCTTTTCCTTGACCAAGGCTGCAAATTGCATTTTCTAGGGAAGTATTCTGTTGCCAGGAAATCAGACTGGTTACCTACTGAAAACATCAGATGTAAAAGTCTACTCAAACCTTCACACTCATCATGATAGCATTTACTATTAACATTTAAGCACCAAAGCATTTAATATGTACATGAACAGATGTCTTCTGTAGCAATTTCAGGTTGGATTTCTGCCTGAGTTAGCAAGGCAACTTTTTCTTCCCTTGAGAATGAAGTAATTTCAGACTCCTCCTGGTTATTTGCATGTCTTTAACTGATAACACTTGATTTTTAGACTCATAGAATGATTTAGACCCATAGAAGGAACCTTTAAAGGTCATCTAGTCCAACTGCCCTACAGTGAACAGAGACACCTTCAACAAGATTAGGTTGCACAGAACCCAGTCCAACCTGACGCTAAATGATTCCAGGGATAGGGCATCTACCATGTCTCTGGGCAACCTGTTCCAGTGTTTCACCACGCTCATTGTAAAAGATTTCTTTCTTATATCTAGTCTAAATCTCCCCTTTTTTTTTGTTTAAAACCCCTTCTCCTATTGCTACAGGCTCTACTAAAAAGTCTGTCGCTATCTTTCTTATAACTCCCTTTGAGAACTGAAAGGTCACTATAAGGTTTCCCTGAAGCCTTTTCTTCTCCAGGCTGAACAACCCCAACTCTCTCAGCCTGTCCTCATAGGGAAGGTGTTCCAGCCCTCTGATTATTTTTGTGACCCTCCTCTCCACCTGCTCCAACAGGTCCATGTCCTTCTTGTGCTGAGAACTCTAGAGCTGGACATAGTACTCCAGGTGATGTCTCATCAGAGTGGTGTAGAGTGACAGAATCACCTCCCTTGACCTGCTGACCACGCTTCGTTTGATGCAGCCCAGGATACAGTTAGCTTTCTTGGCTGTGAGCACACATTGTTGGCTCATGTCCAGATTTTCACCCACCAGTACCCCCAAACTCTTTTCCACAAAGATGCTCTCAGTCCCATGATCTCCCAGCCTGCATTGATATTGAGGATTACCCTGACCCATGCTCAGGACCTTGCACTTTGCACTTGTTGAACCTCATGAGGTGCACACAGACCTACTTCTCAAGCTTGTCCAGGTCCCTCTGGATGACATCCCATCTCACTGATGTGCCAACTGTATCACTCAGCTTGGTATCATCTTCAGACTTGCTGAGGGTGCACTCAATCCCGTCGTCTATGTCGTTGATGAAGATATTAAACAGTACTGGTCTCAGTATGGACCCCTGAGGGACACCATTTGTCACTGATCTCTATCTGGACATCAAGCTGTTGATCACTGAATACCATCCATACCCTCATTCACTAAACAGTCCACTCATCAAATCCATATGTCTCCAATTTACAGAGAAGGATGTTGTGGGAGACTGTGCCAAAGGCCTTACATGAGTCCAGATAGATAACATCTGTAGCTCTTCCCTTGTCTACTGATATAGTCACTCCATCATAGAAGGCCACTAGTTTGGTCAGGCAGGACTTACCCTTGATGAAGCCATGCTGTCTGTCTTGAATTACCTGCCTGTCTTGAGGGGGAAAATGTTCAGACACTGTCAAAATATTTTGTCATTTTCTTTATGAAATAATTTTAAAATTTGTTTTATTTTGTGTGGAATACCGTAACATAACATTTTAAATTACCAAAAATCAGAGTATTTCTGTCAAAACAAAATATTTAGATCAACTCTAAATGAATTTTTGGATGTTATGAAATTTGGAAATCTATTTCAGGCTTTCTTTTCAATCTCAAATATGCCAAATAGAGCAGTCACCCTCTGTTCAGCAGTGCTGAGCACACCCTTCTCTTCATAGGACAAGAGGGTCAAGAAAGCAGCAAGCAAAGACAGGTGTAAGATGCATGTGACTCTTAGTATTCGAACCTGCCATCAGTTATAGCTGTGAGGAGTTGCACCTGACTGCATATAAACATTTTAAGAGAAAGAGAACAATCTGTCAAAATCGTGCCAGAGCAAAAAAGGGTGCAAAGATTAACAGAGAAATCGATGCAGGTGAAGAGAGAGATTTAGTCTGCCATTGTGATATGTCTGTGAAAACCTTATGTCACTGTAATTCATGCCAGAAGAGTTACGTAGCTTCCAGAACTTAATAACTCAGGCAAGACAGGGCTCCAGAAAAATCAAACCAAAACAAAACACTGTGTAGTGGTACAGGGGAGGTTATGCCAAAACCCCTTGCTTATACCTATTTGGAAACTAAAGCCAAAAAAACCCAGATATCTTTGTATTTGTCCATACTGTTTTTTTCCATAAGTCTCTATCTGAATCATGCTGTACTAAGCTTATGTGCAGCAGCATGACATGATAATTACCCTGAGAAGATAAAATACATATATAAAAATGCTTGGTTTGTCTGTTTGTTGTCTGCCCCAACTCACCATGCTAGGACCCCAGTTTAATTCATGGATGCAAAATTGGATAACCCTACCTGCTCATGACAGCGTAACCATTTTGCTTTTGCTTCCCTTCTAGGACACTTACAAGCAAGATGAGTAACAGAAACAACATTCTTAACCTGTGTAAAAGCTAGGGTGCACAGAGCAGCTTAGCTCCCTGACCCATGGATTCTTCCACTCCACCTCTTCTGCTTCTCTTCAGGTTTCCACTTAGCTTGGGCTGTTTCCCAGACAGCTTCACAGTCTGAAAGGCAAGACTCAGTATCTGACTTCTTTCACTTCTGGTCTCCCAGGCACAAACTGTTACTTTTCAGTAACAAAACTTCAAAATATTCAGAGCAAAACGTACAAATTTTCTACATGTTAATATTAATGGGTAGTAAATAAAAAGGTCTTTCAATAGGTAATGAATACTTAATGTAATCTAATCAAAGGCAATGCATTTTCTAATTTACCATAGATATGTAGACTTTTTTAAAAGCAGAAAATTATTGTAAAAACTGGGAGAAACTGAAGTGTGAAGTCCAAAATTCCCCTAATTGTTTTATAAAGAAAAAGAAATGTGGAAGACCTTGGGAACACAGGAATATATTGTACCCACTGAATCAAAACCATGTCCACTGATCCTGTGGTCCACAGCAGAGATCACTTTGCAAGTATCCTAAGTGGAATCAATATTGTGGTTGTTCACCAAAATATCTTCTGTTCAAAACCCCCCACCTTTTCTACTCTTGTGTGGATTTTTAAAACATGGTATACACACCTACTGCAGCATTTATTAGTGGGTTTTCACCAGACTGAGTAGATACCCACCACAGTATTGCTGCTTATAATTCTTTAGAATTTCAGCAAGATGGAAAATTCCTCTCTGTGCCATGCTTGAAGTTTTTACTTCTTGCAATAGGGTTCTCAAATCTATGGCTCTTCTGCACAACCTCAAGGCAGGAAAAAAAAACATTAATGGCAAAAGATAGGCAGCTTCGCTTTTGAGATGTTGCCATTTATGACACATCTGTAGATTTGGGGAATTAACTACTCTATTAAAAAAAAAAAGCTGAAAGATAAAATAAAAGAGACTTCCCTCAAAACAAGGTCTGATGAATGAGAAACAGTGAACTGAGTGTCAATTATTTAGTGGTTTGGACCTATGCACCTGATTATTTCAAAGAAGGAAATTTTCAGGTAACAGTTATGTAGGACATTTGATACTTAAATAAAAAGACAGTTTTCACATGTAAAGACAGCATACGTTCCATGGAATTGAGGTTTTTGAAGACAAAATCCACTCCACACTAGGTCATAGAATCATAGAA